>APFE030440995.1:659-146126 GCA_000404065.3 Pinus taeda | reverse complement strand
AGTGACATTTGTTGCACTTGTTCTTGTAATTTTGATATATCATGTAGCATTTCTTCCTCTTCTTCATGAGTCATGCTAGAGCTTTCAGGTTCCTTACTAGGTGTTTTCATTTTCTTTCCTCCAGGCATTAGTTACCAATAGTAGTGCTCTACTATGCCCTTTGAATTCCTTCAAAATAAATTTTTAAACCAATCTTAAGCAAAAATTAAAAGAATCTACACACCTTTTTTCACTTTGTAGGAGCTCGATATTGCCTCTGATGTATCTCTGTACTTTCAAATCATCCAATTTTGAAATTGTGACCTACAGTAGCCCTCTGTGACCTCTTTTCAATGCCTCTAGTTTGATCCAATTTGGATTCTCCAAGGAAGCATTATGCGAAATCTCCCATAGTGACCTAATTATAGACTAGTTCAGTAGAAGAAACTTGTACGATGTGCCACGAGTCACTGTTTCGACCTCTGGATCTGAAAAAATACAAAAAAAACTACAATCCATCCTCTTTCTATACCTTCTTATGAGATTTCAATCTGATGCTCAGAGAGAAACTTATGATGATTTTCCCCAGGTCACCTGTTTGGAATGTAATTCAGGAGTCTCCAAAAAGACCAACTTCCTCAAATCATATCTCCACAAATATAGTGCAAAAAGCTCTGAAATTTAGACCCCAGGTTCAGCGCGACTTCTTCTCAAATGGTTTTCTTTTTGAGCTTCTGAAACATCGCAGAAAAAAATTTATAGCGAAAATGCCATGATGACCTATTTGGAGCAGCAAAACCCTAGAATCCAAAGCTCTGATACAAAATGTTATGAAACCAACTCAAGAAAAGATAGAAAAGATAGATCAATGCCTTAGAATTCAGCCTCTTTCGAGGGAGAAACCTCCTTTACATTACAAAATGAACAATTTCTTGGATGATCATGAAACCTCCTTTCTATATACTACAGGAGTCAAGGAGTCACAATATAACCCAGCTGTTACCCGGGAATAAGTTCCACTCAGATCGCCTATCCCAACTAATGGGTGGCTATCTTAGAAACAAACAAGTAAAGTCTACTTTCGTTTTCCCTTATGAAAATAGACAAGAGGAGAACCAAGAAGACCAACCTTAGTCTTGTGCCTGATTTCCTCTCCTTCTTGATAGAGCTTCACCGCTTCTTCTTCGTCTGCCCAGCTTCAAAGAGCACCTGTGGAATCACAACAACATACTACTATCGAAAAACAAATATCCATATTCATAAATAACACATGACCAGATGTGTGTTAACCATACAAATGCATATATAGAAAAGTACACAAGAATATGGAGGAAAACTAGAATAGCTTTATTAAGATGAAAAGTAGCAAGAGGATTACAACCATATGTTCTGACCCAGCATCGTCCTCCAACTAGAAAGCCCTTCTTCACCTCAAGCAAAGCTTAGATCACACAAAACTATGAATATACACCAGAAAAGCAACAACACTTCTCTATAAGATACAAAATTCTAGCCTCTAGATCTCTGTGATGAGGGATCCATATATAGATGATTATAGGCAGGTGAGTCATCTTCTGGGGTCTTGATTAGTGTCTTCTCTATGATAGTTCCTACTTCCACTTGGAGAATGATGATATCTTACTCATCTTTGGTCGAAAACAGAGAGGCAAGTGTCAGAGGGGAAGCTTCCGGAAGATTCCATGATCTTCCACCTCGCATTTTGTCCCTGCCATTTATCCATTCCCGACCATCGCAACCTACAGAGGAGCAAAACAGTATGCATCGCACCCTGTACATTGGGAAGGTGATATGCATCGCACCCTCTGCATTGAGATTTTAGTATGGTCCAGTTTTGACCATTTATGAGCAGTTTTCAGTGGGGAACTTCTGGGAGATGATGTAATCAGTTGACCTTGTTCCTTTAGGCAGTGAAGCAAAACTTTTAGGGACTTAAGAGCCCTCAGTTTATGGACATTTGTGATTGGGGTTGAAGTGCCCAAAAATTTCTATAACAGTTGCCCCCTAAAGCATGAGGTCGTTAATCTTCTTGATGTCAGGTGAAATGCCTTACTATGAGGATCTAAAGTTTTTCTGAGCTGGGAGGCGACCTGTAATAATATACAATACAATACATTATTTGACAACATTTTTTCATGATCTGGCTGAGGCGGGCATTTCCATGCTCAGCTTTATATACTCATTTTCATGTACATAGGACAGACGATCGTCTGTGTGGTAGACTGATGATATGGACACATCATCCTTTGATTTGGATGATCATCTGATCGACAATGATGTACACTGGATGTTTTTATATTCCTAAATATATCGCAGCCCAGATGGATGAAACTAGATTCGGGGTCTTCAAACTTGGCCAATCTTCACTCGGAGTACAAGTCGATCCATGTGAAAAATGTTTTGGAGTCGAACATGGAAAGACATCGCCTGATTACCAGCCAATGATATAAGATGTTAACAGGCGTGAGAGGAATCACTAATAATGACAATGACCGTAAAGGTACTACAACACAATTTACGTGGTGTGAAAAAGGACTTGGCGTTGAACACCACACAAAATCTCTCGATCGAAGGCCATTGATGTAAACCTGTCGCCGAAAGTGAGAAACTTGCCATTGAGCCATGCAAGCTTCAAAGTACTGAAAGGGTTGTTCCTAAGTCAACTTCTTGGATAATGAGCTGATGTCGACAAGAAGCGACCCATTGTAGGAGGGCCTTAATGAATCCCACATCAATGACACAGAATGAAGCAAATGATTTTGGAGGTGAAAACAATCTGACGATACAGGGTTCAGGGTGGTGGTCATGAAGGAATGGAGCATGAATGTATTGCAGTGGGTGAGACACAGGTGAATTGTCTGAATGATTTCTGTTGAACATATCGGCGACACTGATGATGGATTGGTAGTGTTAACCCCAAAGTTGGATGGTGTGATGGACCAATGGTGATGACCAGTGAACGGAACAACCCAACCCGACATGGATGCAGAAGGAAAGTGTCATGTTCAAGAGCAACTTGCTATCAATAAAGTTTCTTCAAGTTTTCTTCCCAATTTTCCCCAGTCATTACTGACCGGTACCTCTTTATTTTTATCAAGCTTGAGGAGGATAACATATGCTTGTTCTATAATCCTCCCTTCAAGCGAACCTGTCACTATATTTTAGCGAGCCTAGCGACATTGAAACTCATTCTCGTCCATGCAGACGAGTTTGTCAGTATTTGGTTTTAATGAGTTTAACGAAAAAGATAACTCGGTCCCTTTCAATTTTAAAGAGTCTGAAAGAAATCTAAAGGAGACTCCAAGGATTATTTTTCGTCATATAATCGCTTAAGTCTGAAAAAGCGTAAAATAATACAAAAGGCATGAATTTTCGATAGTTTTAACGAGCCGAACAAGACAAGCGCTTGATCTTTTTGTGTAATAATCCCTCAGGTCCAAAAAGATTAAAATATAGAGGAGGGATAACACTTCTGAAGACTTTAACGAGATGGAGAGGCCAATTGCTTGGCAATCTTTTCATATTTTATGAGTGAGTTGAAAAGAGCTTAAAGAAGACTCGTTTTCGAGGAACGAGTGATGGTTTCGAGTAGCAGCTGATTCCAGGTAAGATTTGGAATTTTCCAATCACGACAATGTCATAAGGATGGCTAATAAAATCACTCTTCGCAGATGTTCCTTGAAGGGGTAAACAATCATATGGAGGTGAATGATCGACTAAAAACAGAGTGGAGGTGATGATGAGAACACGACCAAGGCTCAAAAGCTGGCGATAAGGCATTCACAATGGTTATTTACCGATTCATTTTTTAATGAGCTTAAACATTGGGGGAAACATTTGCTCATGACTTATGTTTATTTTTTAACGAGCTTGAATTATGTGCTAAAACTGCTCATGGGGGGTTTATTTTTTAATGAGCTTGACCCCTGCGGTAACATTACTCGCTAGTTGTATGATAAGAATGTCTCATTCAAGATGCTGTTTTTAAAGGGGCTTACATCTTTCAAGCTTTGCCCCGAATCCTTTCTTTATGCAAGTTAGGAAATGACTAGCCTTACGGGTTTAAAGGGTTATAAGTCCTACAAATTTAAAAAAATAAATAGCCGCTCTTCGCTTGCACACGGAAAGGTTTGCATGCCCCCACGTATAGCGAAAAATTTCCAGGTTACCACGAAAGTTCCATCTACGTAGCAGACAGAAAGCTTCCTTTGCGATGTCTACCAAGATAGACAAAGGGGAGTGGTGCGATTGCATGCCACTCAGCATAACCTTAACGAAGGTGTCTTATTCCAGTCCAATCCCATTCCTGTGAGGATGAGTGTCAAACTAGTCATATATCCCTCGCAGAAATCCACTCTGTACCCAAGGCTTTCCTGCCGAAACAAACCAAGGTGCATGCCCCCTAGGTTTCAATCACATCCTCCTGAATCACTTGCGCTCATCAGGTGGACGGACTGGAGATCAATGAGACATTCCTTGCATGAAAAGACCATTTAGGGATGAAATTTGACTATTTGTGATGTGTGAACTGGGGAATGACATTTGGTCTACGAGCTTGACCATCCTGCCTTCATGCGGAAAACACATTACTCTAAAGAGTGAGGAGATGATGGCTCCCATGCAATAAATATAGTCGCATCCAAGGAGCAGATTATAATCTGAGGGTCCTTGAACTACCATTACGTTCATGTGAATAGTTTTCCTTCTCAAAGTAATGGGCACATTTGGAAGGATTCCTAAAGGTCGACTGGTTCCTTTGTCGAAGCTTGTCATATTTCTCATTTCAGTCAAAAGCGATGGCGAACCAAGTTCTTTCCAAAAAGTTGAGGAAAGGATACTCATAGAAGCCCCTTCATCGATGATGGTACTAGCCATAACCATTCTGTAAGCTTTTACAATGATTCTGAATGGTACACTATTTGGTAAACAGGGTCTGCCTAGTAGATTCCAGTCGAAGGAAACGACTAGGTTGCTTGGTGGTGGGACCAAATAGACGGCCATATATGAATCTGATGAAATTCCTTCCTCTGATAAAGGAACGGGAGGGCTGCCCCCAAGTTCATTGGATTCTGTGTTGATGAAAAGAATTTGAACGGTGTCATTCTCTTTCTCTTCAGTGAGGGTATCATTCAAAGATGAACACTCTGAAGGCAAGACCGGGTCAACTGTCATCTCAACCTTTTGACTTTCCTCTGGTATGGATTTAGAGGGTTCATTTTCAATGATAGACACTTCGACCGACCACAATGACGGGCCAACCAGATTTTCAACCGGTGGAGGACTTGGCAAGAGTTTTTTATATCCAGGAGGAAGCCATAGTGGTGAAACAGGATGGTCATCCAAAACTCTTTTAGCCTCGTCAAGGAAGGGACAACGGTGGATGGCGTGATTGCCTTCACACAACTTACAAGGAAATCTGGGATTCCTTTTCTGTCCATGCGCTTCACTTTCACTGGTTGATGGTGTGCATTAAACATGATCATTAGAGGTTGATGCCACCGGATTGTGCAAATGAGGAGACCAGTCCCTTAATATCCGAGGGATGCAGGGACAATCTTGGTGAAAGTGGTCTCCATTGCAAATGACACAAGGAGATTTAGGTTTCGACAGTGCGGTGTGAGGATTTTCGCTAGATGAAACTTGGTTGCCCCCTTTCGATTTTGGTTCCTTTTTCTTCTTTTCCTTTTTCTCTTTCTACTTCTTCTTCTTCTCAGTTACTTGATTTTTAGCTTTCTCGGCTTTATCAAGTGAAGAGGAAGGAGGAGAGGGAGAATCATACGAAGTAGAAGGTTGGGAGGCAACTCTAGTGTTATCTAGTTGCTGATTTCACTGTTCAAGAGTTACGGCATTCTGAATGATAGAGGTAGAGAAGAGCTAGACAGGAAAACCAATTGTCAACCCTGGAAGTGACAAAGTGGCCATATGGGGTGCACCAACATCTCCCCAAGAGGAGAAGGGACTAGGATTTCCTTCAAGGGGAAATCCTTGGTTGGTAGACTCCATTTTCTCAACCTAAAGACCAACAGGGGAATTTTTGATGTTTATTCTGATTAAAATAAATTTTAGACACTTTTACACAACTTGCTTTTTCAATTTTAAAGAGTCAAGAAAAAACAAAAGATGACTCTAGTCGCCTTCGATTTTTATTGAGCCTGAAGTCACAAGCGCTTAGAGGACCTTTTCCTTTAAGGAGTCTGAAAAGGAGCAAAATGGACTTCTCTAGAGATCTAGGCAGAGAGGATTACCAAACCAATCGAAAAAATGTAGAACACTTTTTACGGTACGGTAGTCAATCTTCCCGAATGCTGTGTTCAGTTCATTGTGATCGATAGGGCGGCAGACACGACTTCCTAAGGATAAAGGATGCAACCTATTGTGGTCTCCTAATATATACTCGATGGTACATGGCAGCACAAGTCCGTATTGGCACTTGCTATCTCAGAGTGGAGGAATCACCCAACCAACACTGAAAACAACAGTTACCAGGTTTTATGATGTCGGAATATGTCTCTAGCCTAGACTTCTAGATGTTGTGCGTTATGTTCCAAAGCGTTGTTAGATTCATTAAATTTATTTTAAGTTGATCTTGCTTAACAATTTTCCTTTCAGGTTCACCGCGTGATGTGTATATAATTCCTAAAATGCAGTCTAAGATGATAAACAAACATTTAATCTTCTTTCGGCAATGAAAATCCTAGCTACTAAGGAAAGAAAGTTAAGAATCTTTCTGCAAAGAGCACAGAGCACATGCTAAATGTATTGCCGTAAATGAAACCAAGCAGTCGAAATGCAAATGCACATGCATGTATTTGTTTTCAGCCTTCTTAATGTATGAATGATGATAAGAAAGCTATGTGCAAATCTAAATTACTTTTAAAGTGATAGTACTTAACAAATTTCTTTTTCAAAATGAAGTGAAGGTAAGAGAGACACTTTGCGATTTTGAAATGAAAATTTCTTTTTGACACTTTAAAAACTACTAATTCAAATCATATGCAATAGTAGCTATATAATTGACTATCAAGAACAATGGGATTGTCTTCTAAAAATGAAAACGACAGCTACGACACTTTCAGATCTAGAAACGACAGTTCGACTATGCTACTTTTTGCAAAAGAGAACTGAAAATGACGCACAATACATAAAAAAGCACTTACAATTCTTTACACTAAGGAGGTGGAATAATGCAAGAGAAGGGTGTTTGCACAGAAATACATTGACTATAGACAGAAAAACTCCTGAATAGGACTGAAAACAGTGAGAAAAAACCACAGTCTGAAGGTAAAGTTAACCTTCCCTGACCATCGCACCTGTTACACAGAGAAACCAGTATGCAGCGCACTTACTGCCCTCGGGAAGTGCGATGCATATAGACTGCCTTGAAGGCAGGGTGTGATGGTACCAATGCAAGACTTTAAACAAGTTTTCACTCACAGTTTGCAATTCAGTTCAGGGATTTAGGCTGAGTAAGTAATGTTCAGTGTATGTAAAACACAGGGTTTATCTAAAGAGGTTACTAGAGCCACCACTTAGGGAAATTAGATTGTTTGTAGATCGATTGTTTAATTCATAAACAAAACCCAGAGATAGACTGAAGCAACGTTGATCTACGCAACATTGATCTACTTTGCATTTGTATAACAAATGCGGTTCGAAGGCTAGCTGGCTTGACTTCAGGCTCCGTCTGTAAGTTTATAAAAGAAACAAAGATAGATAGGCTAACAAACAATCTAGTCACTCCCCAATGGAGTAACCATTTTGTTACCGGGAATAGTGTCCACTCGGATACTGCTATTCCCACTAAGATGGGTGGCTATCTTAGAAACAAACAAGTAAAGTCTACTTTTGTTTTCCTTTATGAAAATAGACAAGAGGAGAACCAAGAAGACCAACCTTAGTCTTGCACTTGATTTCCTCTCCTTCTTGATAGAGCTTCGCCACTTCTTCTTCGTCTACCCAGCTTCAAAGAGCACCTATAGAATCACAACAACATACTACTATCGAAGAAACAAAGATGTATATTCATAAATAACACATGACCAGATGTGTGTTAACCATACAAATGCATATATAGAAAAGTACACAAGAATATGGAGGAAAACTAGAATAGCTTTATTAAGATGAAAAGTAGCAAGAGGATTACAACCATATGTTCTGAAACAGCATCGTCCTCTAGCTAGAAAGCCCTTCTTCACCTCAAGAAAAGCTTAGATCACCCAATACTATGAATTTACACCAGAAAACCAACAACACTTCTCTATAAGATACAAATTCTAGCCTCTGGATCTCTGTGATGAGGGATCCATATATAGATGATTATATGGAGGTGAGTCATCTTCTAGGGTCTTGATTAGTGTCTTCTCTCTGATAGTTCCTGCTTCCACTTGGAGAATGATGATCTCTTACTCATCCCTAGTCGAAATAGAGAGGCAAGTGTTAGAGGGGAAGCTTCTGGAAGATTCCATGATCTTCCACCTCACATTTTGTCCCTGCCATTTGTCCATTCCCAACCATCACACCCTACAAAGGAGAAATTTAGTATGCATCGCACCTTGTACACTGGGAAGGTGATATGCATCGCACCCTCTGGACTGAGCTTTCAGTATGGTCTAGTTTTGACCATTTATGAGTAGTTTTCAGTGGAGAACTTCTGGGAGATGATGTAATCAGCTGACCTTGTTCTTTTAGGCACTGAAGCAACACTTTTAGGGACTTAGGAGCCCTCAGTTTATGGACATTTATGATTGGGGTTGAAGTTACTAAAAATGTCTATAACACCAGTCGACCTAACAATAATAATATAAAGCCATAAAAATAACAATAGAGGGATTCTATGGGGCACAGTAATAACAATATGGGGATAATAGGGGCACAACAATATTAATAAAGGATGCAACTACAATAGTAATGGGGTAATCACTAGTATTATAGGGACCCAACAATATTAAAACCATGGAGAATGACACCTTGTCCGTGGCAATTACAATATAATATAATTAATCATCAAGGTATTGATCAACAAATCGTCTATGTATCATACATGAAATGTTTGGAATATTTAATACTTGTATTGCATTTTGTTCACTATACTAATTGACAAGCATTGTAGTAATATTTTTATTTATGCTTCACCTTGAAGGTCATGATAATGAAGGTAGTAATAATGGGGCACTTCCATAAGGAATGAAAAGTTATACTGTACCATCCAGTAGGCTCTCCTAATATGAGCACCTAGAAATCATTCATTTGTTTGATACAATGCACATAAGGAATAATGTAACATAAAAATTATGGTGAATCTTAGGTGGAAGGAGTGACAAAGAAAAAATTGTCAAGATTTGTAATGAAATTAAGGAGGCCTCTCAAGGTCAGGTAAATGTTCAATCCACTTAACATTTAGAAATAAATGGAAATTATGCTTTAATTAATTGACCCTGCATAGAGGGGGTTATGAATGGGGCCAACATAGAATTTTTTCAGTTTGTGCTTGTATGCACTAAAATTTGACATGGTTATAGTAGATGCATGTGTTGATGATATGGGAGATTTTCTAGACTCAAATACGAGTAACACAAATAATTCAGCAATAAAACATCAAAATTATAACATAAATGCCAAGGAGATGAAATTATTTATTATTTTTTACTATCCTTATCATAATATGTAATTAGCCCCAAGGGTTAGCTCAATTGGTCAAGTACCCCTTGTGAAAGCACCTTAATTTGCTATTGGGAGGGCATGGGTTTAATTATCTTGATGCTCTTGGGGTTAGGTAAATGTTCAATTCACTTTACATTTAAAAATCAATGGAAATTATGATTTAATTAATTGACCCCACACAAAGGGGTTTGTGAATGGATTCAACATTAAAAGTTTTTCAGTTTGAGCTTGTATACACTGAAATTTGACATGGTTATAGTAGATGCATGAATTGATAGTATTGGATGGTTTCAAGACTCAAATATGACTCACAAAAATAATTAGACAATTAAACGACAAAATTATAAAATAAATGTCAAGGAGATAAAATTATTTATTATTTTTTACACTCCTTATCATGTTATGTATTTAGCCTTTAGGGTTAGCTCAATTGGTCGAGTAACCCTTGTCAAAGAACCTTAATTTTCTATTGAGAGGTCACAGGTTCAATCCTCTTGATGCTCTGGGGGTTAGGTAAATACTCAATTCACTTAAAATTTAGGAATAAATAGAAATTATACTTTAATTAATTAACCACACATAAAGGGGGTTGTGAATGGGGCCAATGTTGATTTTCTTTTAGTTTGTATTTATATGCATTGAAATTTGACATGGGTATAGTAGATGCATGCATTAACGATATGGGAATGTTCAACACTCAAATAGGAATCCAACAATGAATTCAACAATCAAATGAACAAATTATAGCATAAATGTCAAGGAGATTAAATTATCTTTTATTTTTTATTATCCTTATCATTGTATGTATTTTGCCTTGAGGGTTACCTCAACAAGTCGAGTACCCCTCGTCAAAGCACCTTAATTTGATATTGATAGATAATGGGTTCATTATCTAGACGCTCTCAGGGTAAAGTAAATGTCCAATCCACTTAACATTTAGCAATCAGTGTAAATTATGGTTTAATTAATTGACCTTGCAAAAAAGGGGTTATGAATGGGCCCAACATTGAATTTTTTTCAGATTGTGCTTGTATGCACTGAAATTTGACATGGTTATAGTAGATGCATGTGTTGACAATGTGGGAGGGTTTAGAGACTCAAATATGAGTCACTGAAATAATTCAACAATCAAATGAAAAAATTATAACATAAATGTCGAGGAGATGAAATCATTTATTACTTTTTACTGTCCTTATCATGGTATGTATTTAGCCCCCACGGTTAGCTCAATTGGTCGAGTACACCTCATCAAAGAACTTTAATTTTCTATTAATATGTCACGAGTTCAATTATCTTGATGATCTAGGGGTGAGGTAAATGTTAAATTCACTTAACATTTAGTAATCAATGGAAATTATGCTTTAATTAATTGACCCCAAAAATAGGGGGTTGTGAATGGGACCAACTTTGAAATTTTTTTAGTTTGTGCTTGTATGCACTGAAATTTGAAATGGTTAAAATAGATGCATGCATTGGCAATATGGGAGGGTTTCAACACTAAAATAGGACACACTAATAATTCAACAATCAAAAAACAAAATTGTAACATAAATGTCAATGAGATGAAATTATTTATTATTTTTTATTGTACTTATCATGGTATGTATTTAGCCCAAAGGGCTAGCTCAATTGGTTGAGTACATCTCATCAAAGAACCTTAATTTGATATTGAGAGGTTACAAGTTCAATTCTGTCAATACTCTTGGGGTGAGGTAAATGATCCATTCACTTAACTTTTAGCAATAAGTGGAAATTATGCTTTAATTAATTGACCATGCACAAAGGGGTTTGTGAATGGGGCCAACGTTGATATTTTTTTAGTTTGTGCTTGTATGTAATGGAATTTGACATGGTTATAGTAGATGCATGCATTGAAAGTATATGAGGGTTTTGAAGCTCAAATAGAACTCATAAAAAGAACTTGAAAATAAAACAAAAAAATTATAACATAAATGTCAAGGAAATGAAATCATTTATTATCTTTTTGATGTCCTTGTCATGGTATGTATTTATCCCTGAGGGTTATCTCAATTGGTCAAGTACCCCTCATCAACGCACCTTAATTTTCTATTGATATGTCACCGTTCAATTCTCTTGATGCTCTGGGAGTCAAGTAAATATTCAATTCACTTAACATTTAACAATCAATGGAAATTATGCTTTAATTAATTAACCCCACATAGAGGGGGTTGTGAATGGGGCCAATGTTAATCTTTTTTAGTCTGTGCTTCTAAGCATTGAAATATGACATGGGTATAGTAAATGCATGTGTTAAGAGTATGTCATGGCTTCAACGCTCAAATAGGACACACAAAGAATTCAATAATAAAATGACAAAATTATAACATAAATGTCAAGGAGATGAAATCACTTTTTATTTTTTATTGTCATCATCGTATGTTTTTAGCCTTGAGCATTAGCTCAATTGTTTGAGTACCCCTCGTCAAAGCACCTTAATTTGATATTGATAGGTCATGAGTTCAATTATCTCAACGCTCTTGGGGTCAGTCAAATGTTCAATCCACTTAACATTTAGAAATAAATAGAAATTATGCTTTAATTAATTGACACGCATAAAGGGGGTTATGAATGGGGCAAACATTGAAATTTTTTTAGTTTATGCTTGTATGAAATAAAATTTGACATTGTTATAGTCGCTACATGTGTTGATAGCATGGGAGGTTTTCGAGACTCAAATATGACTCACACAAAGAATTAGACAATCAAACGAGAAAATTATAACATAAATGTCAAGGAGATGAACTCATTTATTATTTTTTACTGCCCTTATCATGGTATGTATTTAGCCCCCATGGTTAGCTCAATTGGTCGAGTACCCCTCATTAGAGAACCTTAATTTTCTATTGAAAGGTCACGAGTTCAATTCTCTCGATCCTCTAGGGGTTAGGTAAATGTTCAATTCACTTAACATTTAGTAATGACTAGAAATTATCCTTTAATTAATTGACATTGCATAAAACGGGTTGTGAATGGGGCCAACGTTGATTTTTTTTTTTTTAGTTTGTGCTTGTATGCACTGAAATTTAACATGGTTATAGTAGATGAATGTGTTGATGGTATGGGAGGGTTTCAACACTCAAATATGATCCACACAATAATTCAATAATCAAATGAAAAAATTATAACATAAATGTCAAGGAGATGGGATTTTTTTTTTACCGTCCTTATCATGTTATGTATTTTGTCTAGAGGGTTAGCTCAATTGGTCAAGTACCCCATGTCAAAGCACCTTAATTTGATATTGAGAGGTCACAGGTTCAATTCTCTTGACACTCTTAGGGTCAAGTAAATTTTCAATTCACTTAAAATTTAGCAATAAGTAGAAATTATGCTTTAATTAATTGACTGCACATAGAGGGGTTTGTGAAAGGGTCCAATGTTGATTTTTTTTTGTTTGTGCTTGTATGCACTGGAGTTTGACATGGTTATAATATATTCATGCATTGACAGTATGTAAGGGTTTTGACTCTCAAATAAGAGTCGCACAAAGAACTCGACAAAGAAATGATAAAATTATAACATAAATATCAAGGAGATGAAATTATTTATTATTTTTTAATGTCCTTATCATGGTATGTATTTAGCCCAGAGGGTTAGCTCAATTGGTAAAGTACCCCTCATCAAAGCACCTTAATTTGATATTGAGAGGTCACATGTTCAATTCTATCAACGCTTTTGGGGTCAGGTAAATGTTCAATTCACTTAACATTTAGTAAAAAGTGGAAATTATGCTTTAATTAACTGACCACACACATAGGGGATTGTGAATGGGGCCAACTTTGATTTTTTTTAGTTTTCTCTTGCATGCACTGAAATTTGACATGGTTATAGTAGGTGCATGCATTGACAATATGTGAGAGTTTTGACACTTAAATAGGAATTATAAAAAAATCAACAATCAAACGACAAAGTTATAACGAAAATGCCAAGGAGATGAAATTATTTATTATTTTTTACTGTCCTTATCATGGTATGTATTTAGCCTTGAGGATTAGATCAATTGGTCGAGTACCCCTCTTCAAAGCACCTTATTTTTCTATTGAAAGGTCATGGGTTCAATTCTCTTGATGCTCTCAGGGTCAGGTAAATGTTCAATTCACTTAAAAGTTAGCAATAATTTGAAATAATGCCTTAATTATTTGATCCCGTACAGACTTAGGTTATGAACATGGGCAACATTTTAAGGGGCATGGAAATGTTACCCCTATTAATTTACCCTAGTAGCACCCCTTCTACCAAATATTTGGAACACTTGACTAGTAGATTAATGATTTCCACCAAGGTGAAAAAGGTAAAAGGCATAACTTCATCATAATTTATTATCCAATTCAAGTCATGGTCATTACTTTCAAGTCAAATAAATTGAGTGTTAACATTTAATATGAAGCAATGGAAAAATGTATCTCATGTGTGTTAAGGTAAGCATGATATGAGAGACATAAGCAAGAAATGGCCTAGGAAAATCCTAAATGTTATCATTGGGACCATTGTTTGTGATCATGCATATCATCAAAGGAAATATATCCTCTAGTTACATATAGATGTGAGGGGGTAACAAGGTATACATAGGGGTATAACCCCACAATTTATAACCATAGAACCAAAGTTTAACTTGGATAATGTCTCAACGTGGTTGAACAAATATAACATGTTTCAAACATTTTTTGCATGACAATGTGGTGTGACAAACAAAGGAGAGGAAATATCGCTTGTTCATCCAAGATCAAATATCATAGGTTTCTTCAAAGATTTAATTGAAGGGGAGCGCCTTTAAGCCCATCTAGGAACACATGTGAGGTGCATATAAGTGATATAACGCAATGGTTTATCACAGTGGGATCTAAGCATGAATTGTATAGTTTTCTGATACAAATCACCAAGGAGATGTTGTAATGTTTACCATTTTTATTACCTCAAAATAAATACAAATAAAACTAAAAATCTATTTCAAATCATAATTATAAAAGTAAAGTTTTTTTTTCTTTTTCTTTGTAAGCTTGGCAAGATTACATCTTCATCATGTCCAATATAACACCGCGATCTGGGCGAGGAATTGAACTGGTGAATTCACATCAAGGAGTTCCTTAATAGAGAACCCAATCACAATCTATCCAAGACCCAAAGGAGAAGTAAAAATTTATTTAAAATTAAAATATATATATTTTTTTATTTAAAATAAAAATGAATTTTTTTATTATTTAAATTTCAAATATTAATATATAGCATATAGTATATTATATGTTATATATAATTATTACATATATAATATATTTTGTTTCCTAAGAAAAAGCATACTTTACTATGGATAATAAATAAATTACATTTTGTTGATACATGTCAAGCATGTATTCAATTGATATCAAAATTTTTCTATTTATTGTTGATATTTAAAGTATGTTTACATACATAAACTATGAAAATCAACTATATATGGTGCCACACAAAAGTCTTCAAGGAGTATGAATATGAGATAAATAAAAAATATTTAATTGGGGTTGTGTGGACAACCCATTTTCACTGTTTGTAGCTGAAAATTGTAAAGTAAGAGAAGAAAAAACCCAAAAAGCATTGTGTTGTGCCTTAAGTTTGAAATGTCCTCCTCTATAAAGGGCCAATGATATAACTCTTTACCCTCACCCTCATGATACTCTATAATAATCCATGCCACACAAGGAAACATAATACTCTCTTTAGAGAGGGTGTCTACAATGGAGTTATGCTCCCTGTAGATGTGAGAAACATAAAAGGATGAGAAGATAGGTTGTAAACAGTGTATATCACATTAAACAAAGATTGTAGTCTTATATTATGACATATTTTTGTTACTATTTTCTAATTTATAATCAACCGAGAGTCCCTAAAATTTGAAGAAAAAAATGTTTTGTTCATGGGAAAACATTAGTAAGAGCTTGGGGACCCTCAATTTAGCATAATTATTAGAACCTTCACCCAATCCTATTGTTATGTGAAAATAATGATTTTCATAAGTGCAAAGGACTACACCACCTCCACATATTTTCAAGTCACCATGTGTTGCGTCATCGAAACCCCAATGTTTGGTAATGCTGATTTGGGGAGGGGGAGCAATTTTGGTGCACATTACTGGTGATGGAATCAGTAAGAGATCCAAGATGTCTAAGAATTGAATAGTAGTGGATTACAGAGATGTATGACTATTGTTGAATATTACCTAATTCTTAGCTAGCCATATTCCCTAACATGATAAGAGAGGGAAAACAAATAAGTCTTTAGCTCCTCCATTATTGTACCATGCTTTTCAGGCTTCCATTATGTTCGGTCCAAACCAATGACAAACTCAATCTAAATTGATTAGTCAAATGGATTTGGAGTAGGATAATTCAATCAACAAGTGGGAGGATGTTTCATTTTCTGATTTGTAGAGATTACAGTAGCTTGTCCCTTCTTTTTGTTGTCTCATGCGCAAGAAATCCCGAGGGGGATTTTGTTTTCTAGCACACACAACATAAACAATCAAGATTTAGCTAGGCATTTCAATTTATATACATGGCACCACCCATCCTCCAAAGGATTCGATATTTAGTCTAACATGAGGGATAGATAGCCTTATTTTGGGGTGTAGGACCCTAAAGTGGAGAGAGTCCAACCGGTTCGTTAGGATCATTTGTGATACAAATATGGGCTTATTTTAAAGCATGGGTGTAGGAGAACTAATGTATTATGAAGCACCATGGTAAATTAAAAAGGCCTCTAGATAGACATTGTTGATATCTCTGTGGATTCTAATGTGGAGCCACGACAGTGCCACTTCTCATGTAGAAACCTATTATATGCTTAGAAAGGTGATGGGAATTGTTGTTTTTAACCCATGGATAAATTTCCAAGAGAAGGTGGGTTCCCTACCCCACTTTCCATACAAGTACATTTTCAATGAGGGGGGAGGAATTAATGATGGCCCTCTAGATTATGGAGGTGTTTTACCTTTTTTTTATTGGGGCTTTGAATCCAATCCTCGATGGATAGAGGAAAAATGTATTTCTTGTAAACTAAATAAATCCACAAACTTTGGGCAAAGAAAAGCCTCCAACCCATTGTTTCTACCAATTCTTGGGAAAAATAGGGTAATGGTTTCAATCCCTAACCGCCCCATCCCTTTGGTGTAGCAATTCTAGTCCATTTTACCCATGGAAAAGAAAACTACTCTAAGGTGTTGACCCATAAAAAATTGTAACAATTTTTTCGTATTTTGTTGAGGGTTCCTTTTGGAATCTAGGATAGTGATATCCAAAATACTAGAATGGCTTCCAAGACATATTTGAGAAGTACTAAATTACCAAATCTTGATAACCAATGCATTCTTCATGATTTAAGCATTTTTTCAACTTTGGCTAGGAGCCATTTCCAGTTAGCGATGGTGTAAGAGTTCAACTTGAGGAGAAAACTAAATTATTTAAAGCCATTTTCTAGTTTGGACAAATTGAAAGGGAAATAATAAATTTGGAGTCTTATCTCACCCTCGTTGAGGCAAAAGGGAGTGAGGGATGATTTGAGAATATTTGTGACCATACCCATGGTATATTCAAAGAATGAAATAGCCTTAGATCTAAGACTTTTGTGATCCATAATGTAGATATCTGTCTTTCAGATTAACCACATCGTTAGGATTTGGTCGATGTTTTGTACCAACTAATGTTGTTCATCCTTATCTTGAGGATGAACCACATTAGTTGGTTCGAAACTTGACCAAATCCTAAAAATGTGATTAATCTGAAAGACTGATATCTATAAGTGAAATAGCCTCTTTTATTGCTTTAGAATCCATTCATGAACTATTGTTTAAGATAAGGATGTCATCAACAAAAATAAGGTGAGTGATATAAAGGGTGGGGGCTACTTCAGCCCCTAAATACCATTCCTTCTTCATGCTTCCTCTAGATATGTACTGAGTCCTTCCACAACTAAGAGAAAAAGGAAGGGGGAAAGTGGAGACCCTTGTCTTAATCCTCATTCAACTTTGAAGAAAGGGGAGGTAGATTCGTTGATGAGAACATCAAAGGAGGATGAAGAAATAGAACTCATGATCCATTCTACAAAGTCAATTTTGAAGCCTAGGTATGTGAGGAAAAGTTATATGTATAGTAAATTGACTCAATAAAAATCCTTCGATGCATCAATGTTAAGGATGGTTTCCTTAAGGTGGCATTGCTTTACATTGTGGAGGCCCTCCTGAATAACCCATATGGCTTCATGGATTTGTCTCCCCTCTAGAAAGGTAAGTTTTTCTTTAGATAGAGTTGGATAGGATGGGTTTGAGCCTTAGGGATTTGATTTTGGGTATAAGTTTGTAGATACAGTTGCAAAGTGAAATAGGGTGGAAGTCATCAAAATAGGAGGGGTCTTCAGACTTTGGGATTAAAGTGAGAAAATTAGAGTTGAGGGAAGTGTGAATATGGCTATAATTTCAAGATTTTTCTATGGATTTAAGGAGTTCTTCACCCATGATATCAAAAAAACCCCAAAAGGAACTTGATCAACCACCCATATGGCCCTGGTAATTTGTCCTTTTGAAGGCAACTCGAGACTTTATTGAGCACTTATATAGTAACATATTCCATAATGTGTTCATTATCATCAAGATCAATAAATATTGGGAAGACAAGAGAAAGGGGCACCACCTCTGCTATCGAAGCTTGATGGGGTTCTTTAAAAAGAGAGATGAAGTGGTTTACCTCTATTTCTGCAAGGTCCTCGAAGGATGAGACTCTTCTCCCCTCTAGTTCCCTCATCTTCTAAATCATATTGCTAATTTTCCTCCCTTTGTTGAAGTTTTGAATAATATGGTATTTTCATCACCTTCCTCCAATCATATAACTCAACTTTTTAGTCTCCAGGTAGCTTCAATGTCATCCATTAGGATTTTATTCCTCCCCTCTAATCCTAAAATCATTTCCCTTGATTCCTGTAATTCACAATGCTCAATGGATTCCTCTGATATTTCCTTTAGGCATGCTTCTACTTTCCAAAGCTTTTTTATATCCCTTATCCTTTTACTAACCAACCATTTGATGGAGGCCTCCTTCACTTGAGGTCAAATGAAAATTTTCCACTTGTCAAAATGTTTGGAAAGGGATCAAATGGCCTCCAAGTAGATTTCACTAGCTTTGCACAATTCTCATTGTTAAGCCAAAATGTGTCAACTTTGAAGGGGCTAGGGGGTTTTTGTCCCTTTAATCTAATTTCCAGCATTATTGGTGAGTGGTATAAGCCTCCACCTTCCTCGATCCATTTCACTTTTTAATTCGATCCTCTCTCATTCTTTTGTTGTTCCAAGTGGGTCTGAGCTTGACTGGTCCAATGCTGATAAGGTTGTGGTCACTTAGAAATCTAGAAATATATGCCAAGTTAGGATCGACTTAGGCACAGGGGCCTCAAATCTATTTCTCACCCATACAAAAATTGTTAGGTCCCTATACTACTAGTGTAACCCCTTATTTTTATTAGTACACCCCCCTTATTGTATTATTGTGCCCATATAGCCCCCATGTTGTTATTATTATGTCCCATAAAATCCCACTATTTTTATTGTTGTGTTGCTACAATATTATTGTTATGTAGGTTCTGATTGTATTGGGACCCCTTAAACTCCTATATATAGAAAGGAGGTCTTGTCATTTGTATCATCCAAGAATTGTTCATTTGTGTAATGTAAATGAGGTTGCCCCCTTGAAGAGGCTGATTTTGAAATCATTGATCTATCTTTTCTATCTCTTTGTGAGTTGGTTTCATAACATTTGGTATTAGAGCTTTGGATTCTAGGGTTTCACTGCTCCAAATAGGTCATAATGGAATTTTCGCTATAACGTTTTCTCTACGAATTTTTAGTAGCTAAAAAAAAAACCATTTGAGCTGAAATCGTTTTGAACCTTGTGTTCAAATTTCAGATCTTGTCTCGCTATAGTTCGGAGATATGATCTAAGGAAGTTAGGGTTTTCGCAAGCTTGAAAATTCCATCTCAAATAGGTCATCATGGAATTTTCACTATTATTTGTTTTCTGCAAAGCTTCAAACTCTAAAATTACAACCCACTTGAGACTAAATCTTGATGAAGCTTGGGCCTAAATTTCAGATTTTGTTTTGCTATATTTTTCGGAGATATGGTCCAAAATATTTAGGGTTTTTGCAAGCTCCTGAACTACATCCCAAATAGGTGACATTGAGAAAATCATCATAAATTTCTCTCTAAGCATCAGATTGAAATTTCATAAGAAGATACAGAAAGAGGACAGACTGTAATTTTCGGTGTATCATTTTCAGGTCTAAAGGTCGAAACAGTGACATGTCGAACTTCCTACAAGTTCAATCTATTGAAAAAGTATATAATTGGGTCATCTTGGGAGATTGGGCATAACGATTTCTTGGAGAATCCAATTTCAATCAGACTAGTGGCATTGGAAAGAGGACACAAAGGGATACTGCAGGTTGCAATGTCAGACCTTAGAGATCCAAAATTGCAGAGATACAACAGATTTGAGATCGAGCTCATAAAAGAAAGAAAATGAATGACTTGAATCAAGAAAATAGAAACATCTAGTAAGTGAAATTGGAGGGATGATTTGAAGAATCTGATCAAAGATATGATCAATAAGATAAATGGTATAGAAGAAAAATTGAATGGAAACATGAAGAATTTGAAGAAAGATATGCAAGGTTTGAAGGAAGGTGGGACAAAGTCACTACAAGAAAGGCTTCCTAATTCCGAAAAGGTTGTAATGTCTGTTCCTAATTATTTTCCCAAGGTGAGGAGAAAGCATTTTTGGAAAATTTGTTATTTTTGGCTTAATGTGATTTTGATGGAAGAACTTAGGAGAAAGGGGGTCGATGTGCCTTTTTGTGGATTGTGGGGGCCACTCATCCACCCAAACTACGCACCCCTTGGAGGCAGCTCGATTTTCCTAACTAGGGGATTGAAATATTTGATGGGACCCACATGGGGCCCAAGGGAGAAATGATAAATAGAAGGAAGTGAGTAGAATTTGGGGCCTTTTGATGATTTGACAATTTCATTGTTGCTTTGGTTGTTTAGCTAAGCTACAAGCATTGTTTAACACAGGAACTTCCCAAGGAGTGAAGCTCATCCCTCTCTTTAGTGGACTTTGAGTGCCACCCTAGGAGAGATTTATTTCCCATTAAATACAGAGAGAAGATCACCCAACAATGGAGCATGCTGCCTTGGCCAACAAGGATGCAGTTTGGAAGCAGTTGAGGACGCAGTAGGGGAGTCAGGGAATTCAATTGGGAAGGTTTCTAGAGGTATTCACATCGAGTTTCCATGTAGGAGAGGAGATATTATAGCAGGAAGGCCAGTGAAATGCCCAGGTCGAGCTGCTGGTCAAAGGGCCTCTGTCATCCTCACTTAGGACTGTGTAGTCACTAGTGGGGGCCACTTGGAAGGAAGCTTAACAGGAGGATTGGGGAGCTAGGTTGTGGGGAAATTGTCTAGAATCTGATTTGGGGAGGTTTCTTGACTTTGTGGTAGAAATTTATAGTAGTTCTAGTTACATGTAGTGAGTTATAGTATTGGAGGAGGGCCAATCCCTAAGGGGTCAAATTTGGAGGGTCAAAACTAGAGAAAACCCTTTCTAGGTTTTTTGAGGTTTTTGACAAGGATCACAACCCTAAATTTACAAAAATATTTTGGTAGTTTTGAGGGGCCAAGTCAGCCAGTAGTGTAGAAAAACTAGGTCAATCCCCAAGGGGTTGAATTTGGCAGGTCAAAACTAGGGAAAACCTTTTCTAGGTTTTTTTGGGTTTTGGGAGAGGAGGACATCCCCAAAGTTGCAGAAATTTATGGGCTATTTTGAGGGGATAAATTAGAGATTGAAGTCAACCAACATTGTAGTTGTGAGGGGACAATGCAGTTTTCTAGGAGAAACAAATTCACAGCAGTTGGGCACTTTGTATTGATCGCCTAAGGCTTGTAGCTTGCCTTGTGCAAGCCCAGGTGCACCTCATCCAACTTTTATTGTACTCTAATTTATTTATTAATGAAAAAAGAGTCGATTTAGGTGTTGATGATAACTTTCTATTCATATGCTCCTTACTGAAACACAATTTTATTAAATAATGAATCCATGCAGGTGAGGATGCTTTTAGATAGAGGAGGAATGACCTGTTATATAGTTTTGTAAACGCAATGTTTCGGACTGCCAAGTGAGTCCATCATCAGGGGATGCGACAATAGATATTTAAGATTGAAGAATATCTATTGTCGCATCCCTTGATGATGGACTCACTTGGCAGTCCAAAACGTTGGGTTTACAAAACTATATAACAAGTCACAATTTTATTATCAATGTTATTACTTGCCTTTGTTATCACTACAAATCTTCCATTAGGAATATTACAGTGGTATCAGAGCATGATCCTAGCTAGCTGTGGGGAGGCTAGCAAGATCATGGAGGCATTGTTGAGGTGGAGCCAACAATTGGTGAGGCAGAACAAACAGAAACTAGAGGGGATGCAACGAATGATACATAACCAACACAATTTCCAAGTACATACATGTGCATCCCAAAAATACAATACCCACACATATGGTTATTCTGACCATCATACCATGCCTCATTCCTTGGATGAACAGGAGAAGGAGAAGTATATTTCAAGGGTTGGACCATCTGATGTAGAGGTGACTAGTTAGAGGATGAGACCCGAAGGTGATTTTGCTGGTGGAGACCTGGTTTTAGACATCAGGAGACATATGAGGAGGCCGAACATGAGGTTGAGGGCATGCAGGGTTGTGAGGAGCACGTAGATTGACACATCATGACATGGGAGCCACCCTTGTGGGAGTTTCCTTTGGTAGACCCGATTAACACATTGGTGGAGACAGTTGGTCACACACCCATAGGACCTTCCATTGGCAAGGTTCCAATAGAAATAGAGGTACCCAGAGCTATGATAGAGTTCATAGATGATATCTACATGCAACAACATGTAGAGCACCATGAGAAGCATGAGCTAGATGAGGATTTTATGCTTGAGGAGGTACCTGTGGTAGGGCAGCTCGAGACTTTGGTTGAGCCCATGATGGAGGAGGATGGAAAGTCATCTTTTGGGTCTACCATCAATGGGGAGAACATAGATGTACAGGCAGCTAGCAGAGTTGCAGTACATACATTTAGTAGCTTTCTTCAAGCTTACGTAGATGGGGCCTAAAGTATTGTTACGTCACCTATGCACATTGGAGGGAGAGTGCCTAAGTTACCTAGACAGATTGTAAATGTTGTCTGAGTGAGTGCGAGGAGGTGACATGAGTTACGTAGGGAGCAACACTCGCATGATGGATTTTTTATGTACTCAAGGACTCTTGCATTTGACCTCTCTCATGGGGTTGGGTGGCAAGAGGTATTGAGTTGGTACCTGATAGGGATAAATAGACTTTGGGATACATCCATGGTTGGGCGCATAGTTCAACATGGGTCATGGTTTTCCAGAGGGGCTCGAGGGTTGGATCATCCTTGGGATCTAGGTGCAACTCTCCATCACTCCATGGATTGGGTTAGTCATGGTTTTAGCAGGATGGTGGATCCGGTGATTGGATTCACCCCCATTTTCATATTCCCAATAGAGTTATGGTTAACACTAGTGACAGGTTGGGCTGATAGGGGCGTAGGAAGATTCCATGAGTTGTCATGGCATGTTGGGTGTACATGGGATTGTAGGATGATTAGCCTATGCTAGCAGGAGTTGGTAGGAGGAGGTGGTTTCGGTCGACCACCATACAGGGTATTTTATGGAGACGGTGCTCTCTCACTAGGATATTGGACACCAGAGCTATTGAGGATAGGCTCAGTAGTGTTATTCATGTTAGTATGTGAGGATTTAGGTTGCTTAGATCTATCTTGGAAGATGAGGAGATATAGCTCACATCGTGGAGTGCTTACTAGTAGAATGGTAGTAGAGATGGAGACCCTAACAGGATGCAAGATGATTCTTATGGACTCAGTATTAGACCTTGATATCAAGGGGTGTATATGGGTATGAAGCGGTGCACAACAATGTACGAAGGAGCACGAAGGTTTCCAAAGGTGCACAGTGGTGTGCAGGGTTGCATCGTGGTGTAGGAGGACCGGTTCACATCTTAGTGCATTCCCTCATAGAGTTACAGACACATCGATAGAGGAGGGGTACCAGTTGATCTGGGATGATGCAACAACATGTAGCAGGGTCCGACGGTGCATAAAGATGTGTGATTGGGTGTAGTTGTATGCCAGTAGACATGAGGATACATGGTCATATGCAATAGTGTGCGAGGTTACACTGTGGACAGGGGGAGTGTAACTAGTAGGGATGTTCCTTGACGAGGATGCCAGGATGTCAGGATGTTGGCATTATGATACATGTGTTGTCCTTGATGGAAACTCACTAAGATGAAAGATCGTGATGCAGCATGTCAACAACAAAGAATTACAGATCTGACTACAAAGAATGAAGAAAGAGAGGTATACACAAGTTCACCTTGACCAAGTTGCGTATACATGCAGGTTCACTGAACACAAGTAGCATATATGTACATATGCACTTTCACAGAGTGAAAAGCACGTATATGTTGGAAAACTAAGTTTTTGGTCTGAGGTATTTGGTCCAAGGTATTTTGACCCATGGTATTGGTCCAAGGTATTTGGTTAGAGGTATTGACCCCAGGTATTTGGTCCAAGGTATTGGTTCTAAGTGGTTTGGATCCATGGTATTGAGAAAGGCCTAAATCTATATAAGGAGGAGAAGATCATTAGGCCAAGGTGTTCAAGTATCGAATATCTGATGAAGTGTGCGATCTAGTATGCAGTTTATTGGCTTATGGTGATTTGCTTGATCTGAACCAAGGAAGAACCTTAGCAGTTGATGAGGGATAAGATCTAATGATGGATTAAGATATTAAGGCTTGAAATGGATTATCATTATATGGTTTGATCATGTATATTCTAGATCTGAATACTGACGCATGTCTTATTCTGTAAATGTTATGATCTAGGTATAACTGAAGTCTGGAATAGCTGCAAAATTATGAATTAATATTTACAGATGTGTACACTGGTTGGCTTTGATAAAAGCGCGTATACATGTCGGTTCGACACATGGAAGTAGCGTATACCTTAGTATGTTTTAGTTATTTCTGTTTTCTATTGCAGAGTTCTAGGTTTTGCTTTGGGTTGTGGTCACTGTATTCTAGTGACAGAGTTCTGAATGATTAGATTCAGGTTATGATGATTGAGTTTCAGTGATTGGTTGATGTAGATGTACTTGATGATTATATTGCAATAATGATGTTGTTGATGGGTCTAGTATGAAAATTGAATGAAATGTGGCCTTCAGATTGTGGTGTTGTGTTCCAGGAGTATCCAGTCTGAAAATTCATGAAACGTAGTCCTTGGTAGAAGAGTGGAGTTTTCTATAGGATGGCACCTACGTACTAGTAAACATATTGGCTAGTACAAGTGCTAAGGGGTTGTAGCTCCATTCCAATAGTAGCTAGAGAATGAGAGAAGGTTGTAGCCTTCTATAGGTGGGTGCTTGTGTACTAGTATGAATCTACACCAGTACAAGATTGTAAACATATTTTCTTATTATTAAAAGAAGACAGAGACGACAACAGCAGGTGGTTTTTACCCACATTGGGTTTCCACCTTATATCTTGGTGTTCATGTGAGTTGCTTATGTGTGATGCTTTATTCTACTTTTACTGCAATGTCTAATAAATCTATGATATACTGGTTAAAGTTCAATACATGATAAACTGTCTAAATCAAAAGTTCTCTGGATATACGTTGGTTTCTTTAGGTACAGTTGTGTGTACATGCTAGTTCACTTAGCTGAAGTAGCATATATAAATCAGTTTGGGAAATTAAATTATTGATCTGATAATACTGATTCACCCCCCTCTTAGTATTATTTCCAACAATTGGTATCAGAGCAGGTGTTTTAGAAGAAGCTTGATCGCTTGAAGGGAGATCCATCATCATGAGTAATCAAGAAAGCATGGGATCCATCAGACCACCAATCTTTGATGGGAGCAACTTTATTTATTGGAAAATAAGAATCACAACCTATCTACAATCACTTGGAACAGATGTCTGGGAAATTATGGAAGGAGGACATACATTTCCAACAACAATTCTTGTAGATACAACAGGTAAGAAGCAATATGAAACCAATGCTATACCTGTCAATACCTTATTGGGAAGTCTATCACAATCAAAGTTTGTCAAAGTCATGCAGCTCAAATCAGCCAAAGAAATATGGGACAAGATCATTCTAAGCTATGAATAAGACTCTCAGGTAAAACGTGCTAAACTTCAAACTCTCATAATTCAGTATGAAACTCTTAAGATGCACAATAATGAAAGTATAGCTAGTTACTTCTTACATATAGATGAGGTTGTTAATTGTATGAAGAATCTGGGTGAAGATATAAAGGAA
This sequence comes from Pinus taeda, assembly GCA_000404065.3. NCBI lineage: Eukaryota > Viridiplantae > Streptophyta > Pinopsida > Pinales > Pinaceae > Pinus > Pinus taeda. Next base: position 119,993 of record APFE030440995.1, on the reverse strand, counting down.
ATTACCTTAGTTGAGAAAGTTTTGAGATCCCTGTCTGCTAAATTTGAATCAAAAGTGTCTGCCATAGAAGAAAAATAGGATCTGCAGACTATCACTATGACACAACTTCACAAAATCTTAACTACCTTTGAGATGAGAAAAGGAGGTCCATCAGATATGAGAGAAGCCACATTTAAAGCTTTAGCAAAAGGAAAGGAAGAACAAAATGAATCAGGACATATTTCAAAAGAAGAAAATGAGGTAAACTTTTTCAAGAAGCTTCAACGAGGTTCCAAAAGATTTAGAGGTAAGCTACCCTTCAAATTCTTTGCCTGTGGTAGAGTTGGTCATTATGCTGCCAAGTGTCCTCATAAAGATAAATATGAAAAAGGGAAGGAATATGCAAAATGGAAGAGAAAACAAATTGTAAATAAAAGAAGTTACTATACTCATGAAGATAACGATGGTTTATCAAATAATGATGAAGATGAAAATAGTAATGACTATAGACTTCTAATGGCTTATGACGATGATAATTTTTGGGATGCTTTAGAGGAAGATGACCTTCATGAAGAAATTTCTAAACTCAAAATCTGTTTAGAAGAAAAGAATATGATTATAGATACCTTGACATACCAACTTGCTGAAAAAGAAAAACACAATAAAAAACTAGAATGTGAAATTGTGGGTATAAGAAAGGATCTTGAGAAAATGAAATATCTCAATCTTAGATTGATCAGAAACCTTATATGAAATTATCAAAGCGCATATCTCAATCACAAAAGCCGTCAATGCCCACTAAAATTTATCTTGATGTAGCAAATACTGGTGAACAATATGACAATCATTGACAAATGCATAAAGCAGATCACCAGGTAAATCAAACTCAATTTATTCCAAGGATGAATAGAAACCATAACCAATATCAGGAAAATCATACTCAATTTGCTCCAAAGATGAATATCAATAGAAATTACAATCACTAGGTCAATATCAATAGTTGCAGGAAATTCTTTAATGAGCAATGCTTTTCATGTCATCATTTTGGACACAAAGCTGCTCAATGTGTTGCTTACAAAAGCATCATGACTAGAAAAGCATGAAATCAAAGGGATGTAACAGGGGTCAAGAAAAGTTACTATAATAACTTTTCTCTTCTTGAAAATGAAATAGAATGCTCAATCTATAACAACTTTGGTCATGAAGAATTTGAATGCAGGAGAAAATTTCGGCAATCATCTCAAAAGGAGCAAACTCCATTAAATCCCAAGAGATGGAGAAGGAAAGAATCTCAAACAGAAAGATGTGGTATAGCCTTGTATGCAGAAGGACAAGAAAATCAGTGGTACATTGATAGTGGATGCTCAAAACACATGACAGGTGACAAAGAAAAACTTCACTCATATATGCCTTAGAAAAGGAAAAGAATGTCTCATTTGAAACAACACTCCTGTTTGTCATCAAAGGTAAAGGACATGTTTCAATAAAGAAAAGGTTAAAGATGGAAATGTTATGTATGTAGACAGTTTTAAAGCATAACCTGTTGAGTGTCAATCAAATGTGTGATCAAGGAAATGAAGTGGTGTTTCAATCAAACAGATGTGTTATTCGTGAACTTGATACAGGGGAGACCGTGATCAAAGGTACAAGAACTCCAAACAACTTATACATACTCAAGGGAGGACAAGAATAGTGTTATCTAAGCAAAAATGATGAAAACTGGCTGTGGCATAGAATATTGGGACATCTAAGCTTTTCTCAAATAAGAAAAGCATGCAAATTCAAGGTTGTTCGTCATCTTCCAGATATCATCATCCCTAACAATACAATATGAAAACCATGTAAATTCGGTAAGAAAACCATAGCTCACTTCATTGAAAAAGAAGGGTTAGCTAGTTTGCCTCTTAAACTTGTTCATACTGATTTATGTGGACCATCAAGGGAAAAGTCACCTCGTGGAGAAGAATACTTTATTTTGTTCATTAATGATTTTACCATAATGTGTTGGACAGGTCTGCTAAAGCATAAAGATGAAGCATTTGAAAAGTTCCAAGCCTTCAAAGCTTTGGTTGAAAATGAATCAGATTGAAAAATCAAATGCCTGAGATTTGATCAAGGAGGGGAATTTACCTTAGATGAATTCTTTGACTTTTGTGAACAACATGGAATAAAAATGTAATTTTCCACTGCAAGGACTCCTCAGCAAAATGGAGCGGTAGAAAGAATGAACACAACTATTCAATAAATGGCTCGAGCTATGCTAGATGAATCTGGAACTCCTGCAACCTTCTGGAGTGAAGCTGTGTTCGCCACTGTAACTATTCTCAACCAAGAAAATGCTCAAGTAAATAACACTCAAACTATACATGAACTTTGGTATGGTAAGACTCGTACTGTAAAATACTTTAAAGTTTTTGGAAGTAAATGTTATATCAAAAGGACTGATGAAAACTTAGTAAGTTTGAGCCCAAAGCAGATGAAGGTATTCTTCTTGGTTACTCTTCTCGAAGTAAAGGATATAAATGTTATAATAAAAGACTTGGGAAAATTGTTGAAAGTATTGATGTTGTAGTTGATGAAGCATGTAAAAATCCAAAACAAACAAAAACAGAAGATTATGACAATGAAGAAGATGGGGAGTATTTTCCCACATGACATCACGATGATATTGAAGAAGAAACCAATGAAGAACTAGAAGAAGAGATAATGGTAGAATAAAAGACTCCATCCAGGTATGTTTGGAAAATTCATCCAGAAACTCAAATTTTAGGGGAAAAAGAGGCAATTGTATAGACAAGAAGAACTATTACAGAAACCTCAAGCTATCTAGCATTACTATCCTCCACCGAACCTCAAAATGTAAATGAAGCATGCAAAAATGAATGTTGGGTCAAGGCCATGAATGAAGAACTTGAGCAAATTGAAAAGAATAATACTTGGGAATTAGTTCCTAGACCTCATGATAAAAATATTATCGGAACTAAATGGATATTCAAAAACAAGCTGAATGAAAATGGAGAAGTCATTAGAAACAAGGCCAAACTTGTTTGTAAAGGGTATGCTCAACAAGAAGGTATAGATTTTGCAGAAACTTTTGCACCTGTTGCTAGACTTGAAGCCATAAGGATGTTTCTTGCTCTTTCTAGCTTTCAAAAATTCAAAGTATAACAAATGGATGTAAAATCTACTTTCCTTAATGGAGATTTAGAAGAAGAAGTTTATATTGAACAACCATAAGGATTCATTCTTGGAAATGATGCAAAACTTGTATGCAGACTCAAAAATGCTCTCTATGGTCTGTAACAGGCTCCAAGGGCCTAGTATTACTGTCTTGACAAATATCTACACCAACAAGGTTTTTCAAAAGGTTCAACAAATAGCAATATATATACAAAGGTTGACACTGATAAATTGCTAATTATTGTTGTTTATGTCGATGATATCATTTTTGGTAGCAATGAAGAATCCATGAGTTAGAATTTTGCTTCAGTAATGCAGCAAGAATTTGAAATGTCCTTGCTTGGTGAATTTACCTATTTTCTTGGTCTACAAGTTCAACAAAATAAAGATGGTATTTTTCTTTCACAAACCAAATATCTCAAATAGATCTTGAAAAGGTATAGCATGGAAGATTCTAAACCTGTATGTACCCTAATGGTAACAGGATGCAGTATCAGCTCAAATGTTGAATCAGCAGTAGTACATCAACCAATTTATAGATCCATGATTGGCAGTCTACTTTATCTAATAGGTACTGGACCTGACATCAAGCATGCAGTAGGAATAGTTCAAAGATTCCAAGCAAATCCAAAGGAATCACACCTTTAGGAAGCCAAAAGAATTTTCAAATATCTTCAAGGAACACAGAACTTTGGTTTATGGTATCCTAGAGATACAGATCTCACTCTTCATGCATATAAAGATGCAAATTAGGCAGGAAGTCTTGATGACAGAAAAAGCACTAGTGGTGGTGCATTCTATATGGGTTCGGTTAGTGTCCTAGTTCAGCAAGAAACAAAGTTCAATTGCACTATCTACAGCTGAAGCAGAATATGTGGTTGTTGCATCTTGCTGCACACAACTACTTTGGATGATGGAAACCTTGCAAGACATTCAGATCACATGCACTCCACCCATCTCCATTCTATGTGATAATACAAGTGCCATCAGTATTTCAAAGAATCGAGTCATGCACTCCAAGACCAAGCACATACCCATCAAATACCATTTTCTACATGAACAAGTTCTTGAACAAAATGTCAAATTGGAGTATGTTGCCTCCAAAGAATAGGTTGCTGATATATTCACTAAAGCCCTACCCAGAGAGACATTTGAATATCTTAGACAAAAGCTGGGAGTAGTTGCTGCATCATCTTGCTATTAAATCCAACTTTTTCAGAAAAAGGATATTATATGTGTGTTTCATGAAGTATAGTCGTGTACACATGCGGGTTTATATGGGTAAAGGAGTGTATATGTGTTTCAGACAAGAAAAATAGTGGGGCAGGATCTAATATGGGTGCTCTGACTAATATTGATGATTAATGTCTATATGCTATGTTCATTAATTTTATCTGACTAACAAATATGCCTTGATCATTGACCTCTTAACAATGCATAGGTAGCACAGGTTCAGGGGGGGCATTAGCCTTAACGTACATTCAACATTGTTGGCATTATGGTTGTTGAGTCCAGCTATGGCTTAAGATATTTATACCATTTATTACTTAAGTCATGCAAAAGTCTAGGACGTGATATGAGTCCTCTTGGACAAATGATGTAATTTGTGTCCCCACTTTACATGGGATGGATGATGTAATATTTCTTGTTTCTGTCATGTATAAACAATTGGTATATGCCCACTTGGTTGGTTGGATGAGTCAAATTTGGTATATCCCCATTCTATTGGGAGATGGATGTGTGTATGAGTAATTGGTGATAGGAAGGTCATCCTCACATAGTTGAGTTATAGAGCCATGTTATTATTTTAGAAAATATTTCTTTGCAGACTCTGCTTGTACTCAAGAAGAGCATGGATAGTTTCAATGCATCTCAGCATGTACAAAAGGGAAGCTCAATCAAAGATTTCAGCACGTACTCAGGGGGAGCATGACCAACATAATGTATGTCAAAGGGAGAAATTATCTTGGTCCACCCTTTACCCTTGATGTCAAAGGGGGAGAGTGACTTGGTGTTGTTATTTCCATCAAGTCAAAAGGGGGAGATTGTTGGCATTATGATACAAGTGTTGTCCTTGATGGCAACTCACTCAGATGAAAGATCACGGTGCAGCATGTCAACAACAAAGAATTACAGATCAGACTATAGAGAATGAAGAAAGAGAGGTATACACAGGTTCACCTTGACCAAGATGCGTATACACATAGGTTCACTGAACACAAGTAGCGTATATGTACACATGCACTTTCATAGAAGGAAAAGCACGTACATGTTGGAAAACTAAGTTTTTGGTCTGAGGTATTTGGTCCAAGGTATTTTGATCCATGGTATTAGTCCAAGGTATTTGGTCCGAGGTATTGACCCTAGGTATTTGGTCCAAGGTATTGGTCCTAAGTGGTTTTTATTCATGGTATTGAGAAATGCCTAAAACTATATAAGGAGGAGAAGATCATTAGGCCAAGGTGCGCAAGTATCGAATATCTGATGAAGTGTGAGATCTAGTATGCAGGTTATTGGCTTATGGTACTTTGCTTGATCTGAACCAAGGAAGAACCTTAGCGATTGATGAGGGATAAGATCTAATGATGGATTGGGATCTTAAGGCTTGAAATGAATTTTCATTATATGGTTTGATCATGTATAGTCTAGATCTGAATGCTGACGCATGTGTTATTCTGTCAATGTTATGATCTGGGTATAACTAAAGTCTAGAATAGCAGCAAAATTATGAATTAATATTTACAGATGTGTACGCTGGTTGGCTTTGATAAAAGCCCGTATACACGCTGGTTCGACACATGAAAGTAGCGTATACCTTATGAAGTATGTTTCAATTGTTTCTATTTTCTGTTGCAGAGTTCTGGGTTCTGCTTTGGGTTCTGGTGACAGTGTTCTAAATGATCAGATTCAAGTTATGATGATTGAGTTTTAGTGATTGGTTGATGCAGATGTACTTGATGATTGTATTGCAATTATGATGTTGTTGATGGGTCCAGTATGAAAATTGAATGAAACGTGGCCTTCAGTTTGTGGTGTTGTATTCTAGGAGTATCCAGTCCAAAAATTCATGAAACATGGTCCTTGGTAGAAGAGTGGAGTTTTCTGTAGGCTGGCACCTACATACTAGTAAACATATTGGCTAGTACAAGAGCTAGGGGGTTGTAGCTCCCTTCCAGTAGTAGCTGGAAAACGAGAGAAGGTTGTAGCCTTCTGTCGGTGGGTGCTTGCATACTGGTGTGAGTCTGCACCAGTACAAGATTGTAAATAGATTTTCTTATTATTAAATGAAGACAGAGACGACATCAGTAGGTGGTTTTTACCCACATTGGGTTTCCACCTTATATCTTGGTGTTCATGTGTGTTGCTTATGTGTGATGCTTTGTTATGCTTTTATTGCACTGTCTAATAAATCTCTGATATACTAGTTAAATTTCAATACATGATAAACTATCTAAATCAAAAGTTCTCTGCATATATGCTGGTTACTTTAAGTGTAGTCACGTGTACACACTAGTTCACTTAGCTGAAGTAGCATATATAAATCAGTTTGGGAAATTAAATTATTGATCTAATAATACGAATTCAGCCCCTATTAATATTATTTCCAATAGTATTATATGGAGACGGTGCTCTCTCACTAGGATATTGGACACCAAAGCTACTGAGGATAGGCTCAGTAGTGTTATTCACGTTAGCATGTGAGGAGTTAGGCCACTTAGGTCTATGTTGGTAGATGAGGAGATATAGCTTACATCGTGGAGTGCTTACCAGTAGAATGGTAGTAGAGATGGAGACCCTGACAAGATGCAAGATGATTCCTATGGACTTAGTATTAGACCTTGATATTAAGGGGTGTATATGGGTATGCAGCGGTGCACAACAATGTGTGGAGGAGTGTGAAGGTGTGCAATGGTGCACAGTGGTGTGCAGGGTTGCATCATGGTGTAGGAGGAGTGGTTCACATCTTAATGCATTCCCTCATAGAGTGACAGACACTTCAATACAGGAGGGGTACCAGTTGATCCGAGATGATGCAGCAGCATGTAGCAGGGTCTGATAGTGCATAGATATGTGTGATTGGATGCAGTTGTATGCTAGGAGACATGAGGATACATGGTCATATGCAATAGTGTGCAGGGTTGCACTGTGGACAGGGGGAGTGTTACTAGTTGGGATGTTCCTTGACGAGGATGTTAGGCATGTCATTGGGGTGGAGATACCTAGGTTGGGAGAGCAGATCGGTCATGGGATGGCTCGAGAGCATCCACACGGGTTCTTGATCATACCCATCGGAACCCATGCATCTTCCACTGGTTGGCACCACAGGAAGTTGAGGGGAGGCTTGTTTTGTTTGATCCAAACCCACAATGTGGATAGTAGGACTTGGGGGCTTTTATTGAGATGATGCTATGAGATTCAATGCCTTAGGGGCATGACAAACATTCTATAGTGGAGGAGCAAGGTCAATGTGTGAGTTGACAGCCACATGTTTGGAGATGAGGTGATCTTTTGTAGGGGTGGCATATTGCTCATCACTAAGCCTACACCTGGGGATCTGTTCATGGGGGATATATGTGCCACTCTTTCCACAGGGCATGTTAGGATCCTGCGTGAGCAGAGGACACCATGTATGATTGGGGCAAATTTCCAGTGGGTGTTTGGGCTTCGGACATTGTATTGGCACATTATTGAGAGGCTAGATGGAAGACTTAGTGTTTATGGTTGGCAGGCGCAAGATGGATCCACATACACTGAGTCAATTGCGAGTATCAAAAACCCATCTATTGGCTGGATTCAAGGGATAGAAATTTGGCACATGTAGTTTCCAATGGTCATGATTACTATGCAATGGAAGACACAAGGAAGTTTAGCATGCATCAGATTAGTTCATGATATATGGAGCATATATATTGATTGCATGTGGGGACTAGAAACGAGGCACGAATGGATTCCAACAACTATTGGAGCTATGTCACAACATGTCTGGCTATGGGATTTAGGGATCCAGTTAGTTTATAGATCATTTTGTCTCATGATGAGTGGAGTCAAGGAAGAGAGTGATCTAGTTCAGTCTTGGGATGCCACATGGGAGAGTGAACAAATCTTGTAGCACATAGTTTTGCAGTTGCTTGGGGGCAAGCAACATCCGAGAGGGGATGACTATAATGTCCCTTCCTAATTGTTTTCCAAAGGTGAGGAGAAACAATTTTTGGAAATTTTGTTATTTTTGGCTTAATGAAATTTTGATGGAAGAACTTAGGAGAAAGGGGGTTGATGTGTCTTTTAGTGGATTGTGGAGCCACTCACCCACCCAAAATATACACCCATTAGAGGTAACTCGTTTTTCCTAAGTGACGATTAAAATACTTGATGGGACCCACGTGGGGCCCAAGGGAGAAATAATAAATAGAAGGAAGTGGGTAGAATTTTGGGCCTTTTTATGATTTGAGAATTTCATTGTTGCTTTGGCTATTTAGCTAAGCTACAAGTGTTGTTCAGCACAGGAGCTTCCTATGGAGTGGCACTCATTCCTATCTTCAGTGGACTTTGAGTGCCATCCTAGGAGGAATTTATCTCTTATTAGAGACAGAGAGAATATCACCCAATAGTGGAGTACACTGCCTTGGCTAGCAAGGATGCAGTTTGGGAGTAGCTGGGGACATAGTGGGAGAGACTGTGTTTGGTGGAGCAAGGGAGTCAGGGAATCAATTGGGAAGGTTGCTAGATGTATTCACATCGAGTTTCCATGTAGGAGAGGAGATATTATAGTAGGAAGGCCAATGAAATACCGAGGTCGAGCGGCTGGTCAAAGGGCTTGCATCATCCTCACTCAGGACTGTGCAGTCATTAGTAGGGGTCACTTGGAAGGAGGATTAACAAGAGGATTGGGGAGCTAGGTTGTGGGGAAATTATTGAGAGTATGATTTGGGGAGGTTTCTTGAATTTGTGGCAGAAATTTACAACAGTTCCAGTTACAGGCAGTGAGTTACAGTATTGGAGGAGGGTCAATCCCCAAGGGGTCAAATTTGGAGGGTGAAAACCAGAGAAAACCCTTTCTGGGTTTTTTTGGGTTTGTGACAAGGATCACAACCCTAAATTTATAGAATTTTATGGGAAGTTTTGAGGGGCTAAATCAAGGGGCCAAGTCAGCCATCAATGTAGAAAATCTAGGCTTATCTCCAAGGGGTTGAATTTGGCAGGTCAAAACCAGGGAAAACCCTTTCTGGGATTTTCAAGGTTTTTGGAGAGGAGGACATCCCCAAAGCTGCAGAAATTTTAGGGTTGTTTTGAGGGGGTAAATCAGAACTTCAAGTCAACTAGCAGTGTAGTTTTGAGGGGACAACGTAGTTTTCTGAGAGCAACAAATTCACAGTCGCTTGGCACTTTGTATTGATCACCTAAGGCTTGTAGCTTGCCTTGTGCAAGCCTAGGGCCACCTCATCCAACTTTTATTGTAATCCAGTTTATTTATTAATGAAAAATGAGCTGATTTGGGTGTTGATGAGAATTTTTTGTTCATATGTTCCTCAGTGAAATAAAATTTTATTATGAATGTTATTACTTTCCTTTGTTGTCACTACAAATATTCCATTAGGAATATTACAAAGGTAGTAGAGGGAACTCATGATGAGAACAAAAGAAATGTTAATCATGACTTCATAGACTCTAACATTAGATTGAAGACCCACCATATTCCAAATATAGATATGAGGAAATTTGATGGCAAGGATCCAATAACTTGGATACTACAGATGGAGCAATACTTTGATCTACATGATGTGCAACCGTCACAAAAGGTACGTATTTCATCTTTATATTTAGAACCGAATTAGTTTGTATGGTATAGAGGGATTTGTTCTCATAAACAACTTGTCACCTGGTCAATTTTCATGGAGGAAATGATAGCACATTATGAGGATACAAAGAGAAACACCCTTTTTAGCCAATTGATAAATCTCAAACGAAAGGGTTCAATGGCAGAGAACATTGAGGACTTCCAAAAATTGAATATAAGGGTAAATGATATTCCAGAGAAGCATAGGATTGATGTCTTCATAGGGTCTTTAAATGATAACAACCAACATGAGGTTCGCCTTTGGGAACCTAATTCATTGGAGAAGGCATACAGGTTGGCAAGAAAAATTGAAAGAAAAAATATGGAAACAAGGAAACCTACCACTAATAACTATAAATATGGGAGTGTTTTTGCTCCTAGCCTTTCACCACATACAAGGTTGACACCACAACAATTGGAAGAAAAAAGAGAAAAAGGGCTTAGTTACAATTGTGATAGAAAATACACTAAAGTTCATAAGTGTGGTGAGAAGAAATTAATTTACATAAATGGGGAAGAGTAGCAAGAAAAGGAACAAGAAACATCAAAAGAAGATGATATACACCCGGAACCAATCCCAGAGAAAGAAGAAATGAATCTGACCATATCTTGTAATGCATTTAAAAGAATTTCCACTTCTCAAACTCTCAATTATAGAAGGGCATATCAAGAAGAAAACAATAATAGTATTGATTGATTCAGGTAGTACCCATAATTTTATTCATTGTAAGAGAGCCAAGGAATTGAATTGCTTCCTATATCCAACACCAGAGTGTCAAGTAATGGTTGCAAATGGAGGAACCATAAGTTTCTTTGGAAAGTGCCATAATATCGAGCTATCCATGTCTTGAATAGTCCAATGCTTTCCATTCCAATGGGTGGTGTAGATGTTGTATTGGGAGTCCAATTGCTACAATCCTTGGGTACGATAGCTTTTAATTTTCAAGAACGTTTCTTCAAATTCTTTTGGGAAGGAAAGGAAGTTGAATTAAGGGGTATCGTAGGGAAATCGGGAAAGATAATCAACTTTAACATCATGATAAAGCTTATAAAGAAAGAGCAATGGGGAGTAATTGCACAATTATGTTCACTAGAGGTTCCCACATCGAAATCATCTATTTCTCCATATCTCCAAAATGTTTTGCACAATCATTCCAAGGTATTGAAGACACCCAAAGGCCTCCCACATATTGAAGATCATGATCATGCTATTCATTTGATTCCAGGAAGTGTTCCCCAAACATTAGGCCTTACAGATATCCATACGCCCAAAAGAGTGAAATTGAACGTATGGTTGTAGAAATGCTAGAGTTTGGTATAATTAAACCTAGTCAAAGTTATTTCTCTGCTCCAATGGTATTGGTACACAAGAAGGATAGATCATGGCGCATGTGTCTGGATTATAGGGAGCTCAGCAAGCTTACTATTAAAGATAAATTTCCCATTCTTGTCATTGATGAATTATTGGATGAATTACATGGAGCAATTTACTTCACCAAGTTGGATCTTCATTCAGGATATCATCAAATCTGAATGAATACTAAAGATATTTGAAAAACAACATTTAGAGCTCATGAGGGTGATTATGAATTTTTGGTCATGCCTTTTGTACTTCCCAATGCACCGTCTACATTTCAAGGTTTGATGAATCCATTTTCAAACCCTTCCTTAGAAAATTTTTGTTAGTATTTTTTGATGATATACTAAACAACAACAAGTCTTGGAAGGATCATGTTCAACATGTTGACAGGGTGCTCAAACTATTGGAGGAGAAACAATTATATGCAAAAATCTCCAAGTGTTTCTTTGGAGTACAAGAGGTGGAATATTTGGGTACTCCATTAGCTCATAGCTCATCTTATCATCCTCAATCTGATGGGCAAACTAAGATAGTGAACAAATGTTTGGAAGGATATCTTTGTTTCTTTGTATCTGATAAACAGACACAATGGGTCAAGTGGATGCCTCTAGCTGAATGGTGGTATAACACTTCCTCCCATACTGCAGTAAAAATGACCCCATTTATGGCACTTTATGGATATTATCCATCGTCCATCAAATCATCTTTAAAAGAAAATTATAAGGTTCAAGTAGTGGAAGATCACATTGAGCATCAAAAACAAGTTCTCAAACTCTTAAAGGATAACCTCACTTTGGTTCATAATAGAATGAAACAACATGCATATCAACATCATAGTGAAAGAAGTTTTGATATAGGCAACTGGGTATTTCTATGACTACAACCATACAAAAAAATGTCCCTCAAGCAAGCTAAGAAGGATAATAAATTATCACCAAAGTATTATGGTCCGTACAAGGTGTTACAAAATATTGTACTATAGCATACAAATTGGAGCTTCCTGCATCTTCTTGAGTGCACCCAGTTTTCCATGTTTCATGCTTAAAGAAGGTTATAGGTGAGAAGGTCCCAGTTCAAACAATATTGCCAGAACTTGATGAGGAAGGAAAAATCATATTGGAACTGGAAGCAGTCACAAAAACAAGAAATCGAGAGCTATGAAATCAATCAATTTTAGAGTATCTCATTAAGTGGAAGAACTTTCCTGCTAAATATTCCACATGGGAGGATGAGAATTTTATATAGAAGCATCCAAAACTACTCAATCATTGAGGAAAACACTTTTTGAAGGAAAGGGGCATGTTGGGTCCCTATACTACTAGTGTAACCCCTTATTTTTATTAGTTTAACCCCCTTATTGTATTATTGTGCCCATATAGTCCCCATGTTGTTATTATTATGACCCATAGAAGCCCACTATCATTATTGTTGTGTCCCTACAATATTATTGTTATGTAGGCTTTGATTGTATTGGGACCCCTTAGACTCCTATATATAGAAAGGTGGTCTTGTCATTTGTATCATCCAAGAATTGTTCATTTGTGTAATGTAAAAGGAGGTTTCCCCCTCGAAGAGGCTGATTTTGAAGTTGTTGATTTATATTTTTCTGAGCTAGTTTCATCACAGAAATTGAGGTCCCTCAAAATTATAAGATTGGCCTGAGAGAGGCATGATTTCAGTGAAAGGGAGTCCCATAAATGCACTTTTTCCTTAGGTGGACCATATATATTGAGAATAAGGAGATCAAAATTGAGCTCTGCTAATATAAAATTTACATTAATGATAGTATGCATCCCCTACAATTTGAGGGTTTTAATGAGTTAGGGGTTACATCCTATCGATTTTCCACCGCCTTGGTTAGTGCAAGTGGATCACCTACCTAGTAGAGTTCCTTTCAATGACCTTGAAATTAAATCCGCTTCTCGTATAGTTTCTTGTAGAAGGAGGATTACAACTCTCTTGAGATCAACTAAACAATGAAAAACCTATTGTTTCAGAGGGCTAGCTAGGCCTTGCAATTGCGAGAGAGAATGATCATTATTCAACCCCCCTTAGGGCTATCACTTCTCTAGCACCCCATCATTGTAGAGTTGATTTCCCAATGTCATATTGAACAGGGCTATGTTTTGTGCTAGAATGAGTTTAGTACAATGACCTCTACCTTTTCTTGAGGCAATATTAGGGGGATTATGACCAAGGCCTCTAGGATGGAGGGGGGTTTTTATGACCAAGGTGGAAAAAGTAATGTGGTTTGGTAAACCCTGAGAGGGATGAGGATTTAACACATTAGGGGGTTGTTGAGGGTGTTATGAGGGGGTGAAAAAGAGGAAAGGGACAATTGACATAGCTAAGAGGTGGGCGATTAGCAAGAGGTCTAGCAAATGTCATAATCATTGATGATCCCCAATATGATGAAATAAAATGAGAGAAAAGAAAAGAATTAACCAATGTAGAAGAAATAAAGGGAGAAGGTAGAGTATCATAGAGAGGAGACAATCTCATTAGAGGAAGGATTGTGACCTTCCTTGGAGATGCATTCTCGACCATCGATTATTGCAGTTGAGGCACATAATAAAAAGCTAGTCCTAGGGTGGAGGCCAGGTGGAGATCATCATTACATCCCTTGTGTCTATTTTAGTTGGAGAGGAGTGCACTTATTTGGATCTTCAACCATGGGAATTGGTTCACCTAGAGAGGGGGTTGATCTTTTCCAATTCTCTGCCTGGTTTTGAAAGGTAGGCTACAATAGAAAACATTGTTCCCATGCTTGTGGGAGTGCCTACATTTGAATGGGATACCTTCATAGTCCAATGTATGTTGTGTGATACTCCCTTGTGTATGATAACTATTTAATTCCATATTCCTCCTCAAATATCAAGAAGAGCTAGGACCCTTTCCACCTTTAATTCTTTAGTTTACAAAAAATATGTGTCAACATCTAACGACTCACCCAAATTTGATTCAATTTCAAAGAGAGCACCCTGTGTCCAAAATTTCATAAGAATCCCATGCATGCATATACAAATAGGAATTTGTCCATTCTTTTATTGTTTGGTCCAAAGAGTGGATTCCATCTCTTAAGGAGGAGGGGGGTTGAATCAATATGCCATATTTTTTGGAGAGTCGAAGATGCCTCCTCTTTGTATGAGAAAATCAAAGAGAAGTACCCTTTGACTAGAGAATGTACTTTAGGAGATCTTTTAAATGGTTCCCAATTCTGATTTGACCCAATATTTTAGGGTGGATTGGATAAAAACATTGACCCTTAGAGTGACTTACTAGGGAGTGGTCTAACATATGCATGGCTTGGTGAATATCGACATCTTCCCCTAGAACCATAGATTTTTTCTCTTCTTTTTCCTTGACAATAGGATGGGGTTTCCACTTAGCACCTCCTTCTAGCTGATTGTGAGGAGGATTGTAGAGGGGAGATAAGGGGGGCACTAGATCTATGACTGATTTTGGAGAGGGGAGTGGTGGAGGATAAGACAAGGTTCCAGGAAGGTGAAGGGAAAAAGAAAGGGGAATAGTGGGGTGAAAAAGAAGGATGTAGAAGACTGCAAGGGTCAATGTAATGGTGAGGGTAATTAGATTCACTTTTCAAAGAAAATTAAGGTGGAAAGAGAAAGGTGACGAGGTCCAATGAGACCCTGAATTAGTAGATGGTGGGAAGAATGGGGTAGATCAGGAACCTGAGGAAAGGGGAGGCCATAGGGGGGAAGTTTGTTAGAAAGAGAAAGGGACTGAATAGGCCAATGAAGAGGGAGAGAGGATCCTATAGAGAAGGTTCAATGAAAACCAAAGGATGTCATTCTTTTGGGAGAGACCAAACAAAGGAAAAACAACCAAAGTTAAGGTAACTGGTGTCACTGGAGTAAGGGCCTAGAGAGAGATGAGCAAAAAAATGAGAGAAAATTTGGAAAATAGAGGCATGACCATCCAAAGAAGGTGATGGAGGTACCAAAGTATTTCCAAGGAAGTATCGTAAGGTTAGATCTCTGATAGATCTAGAGGAAGGGATGAAGCTATCAGGGAAGAGCCTAAACCAACATATGTAGCCACCACATCCACTGAGCATTGTTTCCTCCATTGTTGACCATATATATCACTATCATTATTGGGAATGTTTTCCTTCTATGGGTCCATGAATTCCAAGCCATATTGGTATAGATTCCCATTTTGAGGATTGGTCGGCAGTGAGGTGAAAACCTGTAAACCCTCTAGGGGGCTCTCATAAAAATCCACCAAAATTTCCTCCATGATGTAAAAATTGTAACAATAACACCATCATACAAATGTTGACTATGATCACTTGGCCAAAATGGTAGATTGAGGACATTGTTACTGAAGTTTTGTTGAGCGAGGGGTCGATACCACTTGCGGCTATCATAAAAATCCACCAAAATTTCCTCCATGATGTAAAAATTGTAACAATAACAACATCATACAAATGTTGACTATGGTCACTTGGCCAAAATGGTAGATTGAGGACATTGTTACTGAAGTTCTGTTGAGTGAGGGGTCAATACAACTTGCATGTAGTGAACAAATGTTTTTGAAATTTTTCACCATGAAGAGGAGACTATCATCCAAAAATGTAATAGTGAGGTAACCCTAAAAATTTAGGAAAAAGACAAATGTAAGGGTGAAGAAAAAAGGGGGTTGTGTTGAGTGATGAGGGCCCATGATGTGACAAGCCTATCAGAGTGGTGTCAGAGGGGATATTTTTTGTATTTGGTGAATGCAAACCCTCCTTGAAAATTTTTTCCATCGTGCCTTCCACCCTTGTACACCTGCTCGATCCACATCCAATACATTTCTCATCATTATATATAATATATAATGTATAATATATTATATATCATAGCTTGCATGAAAAGTTAATGTCTCATTGTGTGAGTCCATTCGAAACCATCAGAGGTTGTCTAGTCCATTCAAAACCACCAGAGGTAAATTCTATTCAACACCATCCGCAAAACCACCAAAGGTCAATTCTATGATTCCATTCGAAACCACTGAAGGTCTAGTCTGTGAGGTTCGGAGCTTGCATGAAAATATATTCTGTCATTTTGTGAGTCTAGTCGAAACCACTAGAGGTTCATTCCATTCTATACCATTGGTAGAGCCACCAGAGGTTGAGTCCGTAAGTCCATTAAAAACCACTAGAGGTCCAGTTCGTGAGGTCCAAAGCCACCAGAGGTCAAGTCCGTGAGTCCATTGGAAACACCGCTGACGGAGCCACTAGAGGTCAAGTTTGTGAGTCCATTTGTAACACCACTAGTAGAGCACCCGAGCACTAGAGTAATAAAGCACTAGAGCACTAGAGCATAAGATCATTAGAGCATGAGAGCTATGGTAATGTCTTCATATTCCTCTTCTTATTTTAAAATCCCGTCCCACGAATTGTGTAATATCCCAAGGATATTTTTCCTAGGGTTATATTTAACAAATTTATTTTTCTTGCTTAATCATGCAACCAATAACTTATTCAATAATACAGTGTATGATTAGAAAAATATATACAATAAGTAGCATTGCTCAACATATTTCATTCAACATAATTCCATAAACCAATCCACATATTTTGCAATAGTTCAATATAAGTTCCAAGTTTAATAAGAATTTATTAACAAACAATTGTACCTTATACAAATGATCTGAGCTACACTATAATATTATATGAGTCATGACCAGAGGAACTAATAGAATAACCTCATGATGAAGCCCTAATTCTGCTACAGGACACTGACTGGGAGCCACAAAAATTTAGGAATGGAAACCCAAGTACCTTAGGATGATAATGAGCTACTTGAGAGGAGGATAAAAATTTGTTTTAGGGTCTATCCTTAATATTCCTTTGAATTACCTCAATAAATCCTTCATAATCGCTCCTAGGGCCACTGTATTACCTCAAATAATTTTGGGTCTGTCATAGACCCTAAAAATACCTTCCACTAGCCTCAGGGAAGGCTTGATTTTGCTTGAATGACCTTTGTTTATGCTCAGAAAACCTTAGACTATTGTAGGAGGGTCACCATTGGATTTCCTTAGGATAATTTGGCATAATTTTAGTCTCATAGCCTTTTCTTCCTCAAGAAATTCAATACTTTGGCCCCAAAATAGATTCATAGAGCTTTAAGGAATTTGGTTGATTTCCTATTCGTCTTCTTATTTCTACCTCCAAAGCCATTGATAATAAAAACCTTGCCTGTGAACTGGGATTAGGGTGGTTGATCCCTTCTTCCTGTTCCTCTTATTATTTCTCATGTCAAAACATTGATAATAAAAATTGTACCCATGAACTTATCTTCTTAGCCTCCATTTTGAAACAAACCCAAAGATTGAATGGAACACAAAGGAAGTGGATATATATTAAAAACCATACCAGTTCCCATAAAAAGCATTGTACAATAATTGAATAGGCATGAAAAGGATACATGAATAGATATAGATATGATCCTTGTGTAAGGTTCAAAGAAGGTTTGGGTAATGGCTCTAACAATCATGCTAAATTTATGGTTCTCACTTTTTTTATTCTTGGAGGAAAAACCTGGAAAAGATATCTAAGAAAAAAGTAGTAAGACCATTGTTGGTGGAAGCTTCACAAGATTCATTATCTTCAAGTAAAATTTAAACCAAAATAAGAGATGTTAGCATTCAAATAAAGTTAAAATATATAAGGTTTTAGAAAATTACTCTAGTCATGTAAGATGGATTCTTATGTGAAACAAATGAGTAGTCCTAACTATCATATGATGGTTATTACATCATTGTAACTTGCACCTAGCTAAGACACTGTAAACCAAAGCATTCAATTATACATACCCTTACATCAATTTTTTTCTACCACAAGTAAATATTAGTTTGATTTGAAAAACTCTAGACATTCATCCCTTTCTATTGGGCCAAAATTTTTCCACATATGTCAATAATCACTTTTCACAATTTTCTGATCCATTTTCCTCCTAATTTATCTCCATTTAATGGCGCAAAATTAATAGTGTATATATAATTAAGGAATTATAGCCAAGAATCACTATGGAAAGGAAACATTTGAAATAAAAATCTAAAAACATGGCCAAAAAGAGGCTTGCCTCTACTAATTCAATTCAATCTAGTTTGATAAGGAATAAACTATAAGCTAGTAAAAGTTCTTAGCACTAAGAATATAAGAGCTAAGTGTTGAATACTAAGTTTTTTTTCTAGCTATTTGGAATTTCTATAACCCTCTTATTTTCTTATTTCTTGTCCTCACATATTGGTTTCTATATCCCATCCTATTGAGGTATCTTGACTAGCAATTTGCATCCAATAGAGATATTTATGTTGAATGTATCTATTAAGGGAATGCGTTTTCCCACCACATGTCAACTTCTAATACTCATCAAGCAATACCGCCTACTTTATTCCAATCCAGTCTGATTTATATTCACATTTTTAAAAATCCGATGTAATCCTTTTTATGTTTCTCTCTAGCCACTAATATTTCTTTACTTTCATTGTTCAAACTATTGTCTTTGCACAAAGTACCACTAAGAATATCCTAGAAATAACCATTGCAAGCCCCTCATCATACTTCCATCACTAAAATCATCTTTATAAGGCCTTTCATTTTTCCCATTACATGAGCCCTAGGGTTTTTTCTATATAGATCAAGGCACTATTATAGTAGGAAGGAACAACTAGCTTCATTTCTTGGTATTGAGGGGTGTGTTTTTGTTCCAAATACCATCAAGGAAATCTCGAAAATAGCCATTTCAAGCTCCTTTTCATAGTTCCTTCAAGGAAATCGACTTTAAAAGGTCCTACACTTAGCCTATTACATGAGCCTTGAGGTTTTCACTATATTGATCGAAGACTATTTTGGTAAGAAAGAAAACCTAGTCTCAATTCCTAGTACTAGGGCTTGTATCTCTTTTTTCTCTATAATGTTGATTTTTTTGGTCATTTTTACTTGAATTACACTTTGAGATGAGGTTATAATAATATCAAACCCTCTAGGATGGTTTCATCAATATAGAAGCAATGTTTTTAACGTGCCCATCAATGTTCAATATTTTGTTGTGCATAATTCCATTGATATTTTTTCTGGGTATGCCATCTGTATAATTTTTACAAAGACAAAAAGTAATTTGTTCATGGAATTATTGGGGTATGATTTTCTTTGTGAAAAAAAGTAACCAATCCATCTACTAGTTTTTACTAGTTTGTTAATATACATATGGTATACACTCTATTTTTATATACACTCAATTTTAACGATATAGATATACATATTCTTGTGTGTACTTTAAGGAAAATAATGATTATTTATCAACCACATAGGCCAATACATGTAGGAGGCATTTATGATGATATAAAATTTTCTTCTATATCAATGCATTTTACACTTCTAGATCAATGTTTTTCAATGTTCATGTTTTTGTTTTGAAGCTTCTTAGTATTACCAAAAACATTTTACTTGAATATTCCTTGTGAACTTTTGGCATCATTTTCAAGATTACAGAGTTGCCACAACTAAGTTGCAAACCTAAGTTCTTGCAAAAAAACATTTAGGGGTTTTCTATTTACATTGTTAACAAATTAGCTTACAACCTGTGTACCTTATAAGCCTTTTTACATCCTAGGCATCTAAAAATTGTTTTTATTTCATTAATCATTGAACATAATATATGTTGACATGCTTATGGGGAAAATGTTTATTCTTCTTGTATGATGTTACTACTTGTGTATTCTTTATTGGATCATCTCCTAGGTATGATTCATTTATATAGGCTTTGAGTAGTCCTGTAAGTAGTCATATAAGACCAGTGGCAACTTGAGTCTGAGAAACAAGTCCTCAAGTTCAAAGAGGATGAAGGGAAGTGGTGAATGGTGATTCTTGGATGAACTCATAAAAAACCCTACTCAAATCACTCTCTTCAAACCATAAAAGTAAAGATAATTGCTAAAATACCTAGGGATGAAACTAAGGTTTCATACTTAGTGCTAGCGAAATCTCTCAAAATAGCAAATAAATCTCAACCCTTTTCAAGGGAAGTTATTTTCTAGGGAAGGCTGAATTTAGGGCTAATTTGCTTGGGAAAAATCAAACCTCTATTCTAAGTTACAAGGCTTCATATACACATTGACCCAACCTATTTTCCCTTTGATGTTTTTCTTTTTAATTTGGGGAAAAAATGGATTTTGGAATTTCTTTCTTTCTTGCATCAACCTCTTCAGGGGATCCTTGCCCAAATGGCTAAAGCGTTAATGAAGACTTCAAGGGCTAACCAACCTAGGGTGACACTGGTCTTAAAGCTTGGGATATGAGGAGACTTGTAGTGTGTATAAAGTGGTAAGTATGGTATGGATATGGGAACACTTTCATCACTCCAATTATTGCCACTCATGATCATCCTAAGAGAAAGATAAAATTGACACAAGTCACACTTGCTAGAATCAAGGTATAACCACTAAGGTGAGGAAAAAATAACCAACCTCAAGAAATATGCAATGGTCATGTTCAAGTGGATTAATGAGAGATTTAGAAACCATATTTTCTTCTTGGGAAGCATCTTATCCATGAAGTATAGTATCCCAAGGAATTTTTCGCCAAAGTCACTTTCAAGCATGTTTATTGAGAAAACAACTCCATTGATGAGTCCACTAAAATTCCTATAGAATCAAATGAAGTATTTCTATCCTAACAAGGCATCAAGGGAGGGTCCTTTCTCCTCCCATATAGGAATATACAAATCTCAAAATACATATTTTTCTAGCATCACTAAAAATAGATGGAGATACTTGTATAGAAATAATTTTCCTACAATTGAAGAAGGATGATTTCTTTCCCACCTAACCACAGGCTCAACTATTCCTATATATTTCTACATAAAATTCCCATTTCCATAACCAATTATTATATTTAAGGATTACTTGACTTTTATTCAATTATTCAACGCTTCTTAATCGATTGTTACAAGCCATTAACCCACTAACTGCTTCTTTGATTTTATGGACTGTAGGTACAACCAAATATGTACCTATCAACTATATCTTCATCAAGTGAGAGAATTTTAGGTAGAGTGGAGGAAAGTCAGAGATCTAGTACATCTAACATACATATATCATCAACTAGAGGTGAGAAAATAAGAAGAAAATTCCATAGACACATGTAGTTTTTCCTTGTTGATGGGAGGTCATGTTCTTATGATGATGGGAGCGGATATGAAATTGAGGTGCCCTTGAGGTACAAACATCTAGTGAAATGATGGATACCCAAGGACCTTCCTCAAGTAAAACATGATTTTTTTCTCAATAAGAGGATATATCACATTGTTCCATCATCACTACATGGTTTGGGGCTATTTTTCGTGGATATCATAGGTTTGTTATGTCAGATTAAATGAATTGATGGAGTATGTCAAACCCTATTACAATTACAAAGATTGGATGCAACTGGTCCAATATATGTGAGGTATGCAGAGATACAGATTGGATTCAAATTATATATAACTAAGAGACAAGGATAAAAATAAAGGATTGTCTATATATATTGACGGAAGTTCAAAAACATTAGGGAATATTGCAAGGTTTATAAACAATACACAACCTAAGACAAAAAATAAACAACCCAATTGCATATTTGAGGGACATGAATGAAACAGTGTATTCGTATGCACAATAAAACCAATAGAAATAGGAGAAAAGTTGTTGATCAATTACAACTTGAATCAAATAAATAGATACATTGCTATTGTGGGGGAAGTACTTAACCTCTAATTAATGATTCTTATATTGTATGTTTATAGTTGGGTTAGACATGTTCTCATTATTATGTCCCTACTTGTTAAATTGATATAATGCATTCATATAAAAAATATGATTATGAATTTTCTTATAATGTATGCAAGTAAAAAAGTTCTTATGAACGATAGTATGACATTGAATTGTTGGCAACACCATTGTCCCAAGGTGACAAGGGGAAGAAACCAAAATTAGAGTAGTTCATAGATCATCACGAGGAAGAGATTATGAATGAAGAAATCTATTCCTCCATAGACCCAATCCAAAAAATAAGTAAGCTTATGACAAGATAAAACAATGAGTTCGCTTATTTTATTGAGATTCAACAGAGGAAACAATTGAAAAATGAAAGAATTAAAACCTTGATGTAGAATATTTGTTTCTATGGCATAAGCAAGAACATATTTAATGATCCCATTTATTTATTTACGATTTTATTTGTACACTCGTACAAGCCCTTTATAAAAAACTATTTATTTTTTGTAGGAGTTTTTGGATGAGTTTGATCCTTAGCATAGGCTTATGGAGGCCAACGTTGGTACCATTGTTGTTCCTACACTGGTGCAACATCATACTAGTACCCATTTTCAATCGTTGCTTGTGAGTGACACATCGGTCACTCAAACTGGTATACCCCTCAGGGTTGACATCAGTACTACATTCCTTGAGCAACATAGAGCAATATGTGCATGAGATGTTGATAGTGACATTGCACATTTTGAAGCATGCTTTATTGGATCTACTCACATCACTGGCATAGGATCACTACCAATGAAATTTTTGGTAGAGAATGAGAACATCCTTGTGAAAATAGAAAATTTCTAGGTATTTAAGAAGTGTCTTAATTAATGTACAATCTAAATAAAATTTACATATAATGTGCAATTATTTTAACCTAATGATAATATCATTTTACAGGAAATGATACATTTTAAAAATAGTTGAATGACCTGAATTTGGATATCTTTGGGCCCACCATATGCTTAGGGTGGAATGCCCAAAATTCCAAGCTAAACAATGAGCTCAATAGCAAGTTTGTTGGCATGTTTAGTGACAACTCCTTCAGTAAGTCTTGAGTCACCTCAAAAGGAGGCAAATATTCAAAATATATGTGATACCAATATAGGGTTCATCTTAAAAATAATCCTAAGTATGAGTGTCCTCCAATTATTCTGGAGAGGGAGTGGAAGGCCCTCCTGGATGATATAAGGGAGAAACATGACCGAAAACAAGGAAAGACACCACTCGATGCAAGAAATTATGTGACAATTCTAATAATGGAATTATGACGCTTTATCATAATTGCAACATCTAATTACATAATTCAAAAGTTTCAATTTAGGCTCTTAGATACATCCAAATCCACAAAATCCAAAATAAAGAAACATGGGAAACACAAACTTGGCTAAGGTGGTTACTCCAAACTGGTCGCACGAATTGTAAGTATAAAAAAATCAATTGCATCCAAATAATAAATTGCTAACAGTTTTAATTTAATTGCACAAATGAACCAAAATTCATTTTTTTATGAAAAAATCTAGGGGTTGGAGTTTAATGAATCTCCAACCAAGAAAAACCTCAATCTTTCTTACAAGTACAACTATCAAGCTATGGTTGAATGTATAAGAATATTGGGGAAAACACAATCTTCTAACGGCCTCGTCATCACATGGGTAAATAAATCAATGAAGAGTACTTGTAATTTATTACTTGTACAATATATTGTTTATTATTTTTGGGTATAAAGTAATGTGTTTAAGCATTTTAAGACAACTAGAAATGAAGAGACACAACCTAGTGTAAATGTAGTGGAACCCAATGAAGGTGGTGCACAACTCAGTAATAGACGTATTCCATGTGCTATGAAAAATGTAGTATGTATTACAATTAAAAATATTTAATTTCAAGTGGTGTATTAATTATAACCTTTACAGTTTCAACTCCAAAGCATGCACATGATGAGGCTACACAAGAAGAGGAACATATGGCCACATTTGAAACTACTCCACTTTCCCTTGCTACTAAAGCAGGTAAGTAATGCTATCATTCTATTTTTGTGAATGAAATACCTGTAATAATAACAACAACAAAACATATTAATTTTGTAGAAAATCCTTGAAATCTTGCAACTGCCGATGAGAGAAAAGTGATTTACAAAAGACACAAGATTTCTCTACCAAAAATTTGTGGAAAGAAAATAATGAATAGAAACACAATCACACATAGAACACAGAATTTATCTGGGGAACCCAACTGGGAAAATTTTTTCTTGCTTGTATTAAATAAATTGAGCAATTTGATCTATTACATAGAATCTGCTTCAAGCCTGAAGCTCCCTGCAATATTGATCAACTCTCTACAAGACTTCCCCAACACTTAGGCAAATAAGGCTTACTAGGAGCTCCTATTTCCTAGCACAATTATGCCCCTAAAAAATAAGAATTTCTCTTATTTCCTTGCACAATTCCCAAGATAATTTCTCTACTTTATTCTCAATCTCTCTACACAAAAACTTGTGTACCATAACAAATACAATTTGTTCCTTCATTGAATCTCAATAGGAAATTTAAATTTCATGACCTAACAGGGCTACATTTAGTAGCTGCAACTAGTTAGTTGAGAGTTAGTTGAGTTAACAAAAGTTAAACTACTCAACTAAACTAAATAACTCAAGTATATCTCTATTCTATATCTAGAGATCAGTTAACTAACAAACATTGGACTTTAACTCCACTAGATAACTAATTTTAGCCATCAACTAGTCCACAACTCACTCAAAATCCATCTAACTAGAGCTAAGTGACAATAACTCAATGATAGTCCACATCAAACATGATAACTAACAACTAACTCAAGTATATGATATTGAATTTGAATTGACATATTTGACTACGAACAATTCAAAGAAGCCATTCCTTACTACATTTTAAACACTCCCTCTTAGTGAGGAATGGCTTCTTGGAAGAACCTCATCTAAATGGATCTCTATTTAGACCTACCAAGTTCTCTGTTGATGTAATTGCTCCCTCTAAACTATAAAGATCCATATACCCTATGTATCTGGGTATCCACTTCTTAGTGTTTGGGGACTCAAATCTCTTATGAGTTATCTTAACTAAATCCTTTACCCACTTGGCTCGAACTTTCCCTATACTAGAAGTCTCTGACTGAGTGGTTTCCTCCACTCACCCTCATCTATGGTCCTCATCATCTTGCTAGTCAACACAACTGTCAACTAGCTTAGATTGAAACTGAGATATTCATTGAGGCTCCATCTTGAGAGCTCTATCCTGCTCTCACTCAACCACCACATCTCTACTCTAAGAACTCTCTTCATTGTTGCTCAAGGCTACACACGCATCAACCTAAAATTTGTAGAGGTTCTTGATATTGACACCAATTTTCTTGACTTCTCCTAGAGTAGAATGCTTGAGGTGGGCCTTCCCTTTGTTGAAGACTACATCATACCCTTTTTCTTCAAGGACCACTAGTAAGACAAGGTTTTTCTTCGATCTTGGAACATGCATCACATTCTTGAGATGGATAAGGGAACCAAACTCCCTCTTAAAGAATATTGTATCAATTCCTTTGGTCATATATCTGCCATCATCTCCAAGCTTGATATGGAATTTCATGTCTTTTTCCTCCAAACTATTAAAGAAATTTTTATTTTTTCATGTGAAATGAAGCCCTTGTATCAATGTACCACACATTACCTCGTGTTGAGCTTGCCATACAAGCTATCAAGGAGAAATCCAATCCAAACTAAGAAGAGAGTGCCTCTCCTCCAATTTTTGCTACAACATGCTTGCTGGATTTCTTGTTTGGACATTTTGTAGCATAATTTTCAAACTCATGACAATGAAAAAACTTGATCTTGCTAATATCCTTGTTTTCCTTACCACCATTCTGATTAGATTCATTTGGCCTTGGACCTTCTTTCCCTTGGATTTCTTCCTTTTTACAGCTAAAGAAAAGCTCTTCTGCTCTTTTGTTCGAGATGAGACTCCATCCCCCGTGTTCATTCTTATCTATTCCTACACAAGATATGACCATAGTCTCTCTCAATTAGGGAGCTTATCTCTATCGTTCACTACAATATGGAAAATATTCTAGGATTTGTGAAGCCCAAGAAGAGAAAGGATCATAATATTTATTGATGGAATTGTCTATCCAACACCTTCAAGTTCATCCCTCACTTGAGTAAACCTAGATAAATATTAAACATTGGGCTCATCCTTTCCCATTCAAATGTTCCTCAATTTGTTCTTCAAAATAATTTTTCTGGCATCACTACTACTTTCAAACATATCAGTAAGGGCCTTCCACATCTAGAATGGAGTTTCATTCCCATGAAAATTTGGAACAATATGGTCTCTGACTCCTTCTAGAATCATCCTCCTAGTTTTGGCAGTATCCTTCCTCCATTGAATCAGCTATTGTGCATTAGATGCATTAGGTTTAGGAATATCAATCTTGATGTATACCAAAAATCCATTATCATCTAACACATCCTCCATCCTATACTTCCATGCACAGAAATTCGAAGTCCATTATAGGGCATGCCTTGTCCTCAAACCATAAACTGACATGATTCCTGCACTTGTAGAATTTTTGCATGAACTGATCTCCTCTTCAATGTGCTTTGAATCTGATCAAGGAACTTGGTCTCTATCTTGTTTTCAACTTTGATTCCATGTAAAAAATCCTTGAAATCTTGCAATTGCTAATGAGAAGAAACTGATCTACAAAAGACATAAGATTTCTCTACCAAAATTTAGTAGAAAGAAAACAATGAATAGAAACACAATCACACATAGAACATATAATTTATTTGGGGGACCTACTGGGAAAAACCCCTACTTGATTGTATTAAATCAATAGAAAAAAATGATCTAGTACATAAAATCTGCTTCAAGCCTGAAGCTCCTTGCAATAATGATCAACTCTCTACAAGACTTGCCAACACTTAGGAAAATAAGTCTTGCTAGGAGCTCCTATTTCCTAGCAAAATTCTAGCCCTAAAAATAGGAATTTCTCCTATTTCCTTGTGCAATTCCTAAGAGAATTTCTCTGCTTGTTTCTCAAGCTATTTACACAAAAGCTTGTGTACCATAATAAATAAAGTTTGTGCTTTCATTCAATCTCAATAGGCAATTCGAATTGCATGAAATTCTAGGGATAAATTTAGTACTTGAAACTAGTTAACTGAGAGTCAATTGAGTAAAAAAAAGTCAAACTACTCAACTAAACTCAAGAAGTCAAGCATATAACTATTATAGAATTAGAGATTAGTTAACTGACATACACTAGAGTTTAACTCCACTAGAAAGCTAATTTTAGCCATCAACTAGTCCACAACTCACTGAAAGCCATATAACTTGAATTAACTAACAATAACTCAGTGATAGGCCACATCACACATGTTAACTGACTACTAACTCAAGTCTATGAGATTGAATTCGAATTGGGATATTTGACTAAGGCACAAGTCAAAGAAACCATTCCTTGCTACATTTTCAACAAATTTAACATTTCTTTCTTGTTGCATCCAATGATTTGCCCCTCTTACAACAACCTCGACGATGTTATGAGTATAGGACCAAGTCATCAATGAGAGATATAGAGGCCATAAGAACCAAAGGGGAAGAGGAAACTGGTGAAGTCATTTCTAAATACTTTTCAAAAGTGAAGAAAAAGAAAATTAAATTTCTGTACTAGTTATATCATTAGAAACCTCATGTACCATATTATGAAAACATATTTTCGATGATAAAATTTATTGAGATAAGTGTTTTGTGTCTATTATGAATGAATAAATGTTATAGGTT
The DNA here is from genome assembly GCA_000404065.3 of Pinus taeda. Lineage (NCBI taxonomy): Eukaryota > Viridiplantae > Streptophyta > Pinopsida > Pinales > Pinaceae > Pinus > Pinus taeda. Next base: position 92,020 of record APFE030440995.1, on the reverse strand, counting down.
AATAAATGATTACTATATGTTTCTTTATGTACAAAATTACATATATTTCTTTATAAATTTTTTGTTTTGTTAGTATCTGTGCATGAAATTTCCTAATGTGTTGATTTCAACTATTTTCTAGTAGATAGATTGGGTACTATGGAATTGAGAGTGATGTGCGGGCAGGGGCCATAAGTGCTTCCATCTTCATGTGGTTGGCCCTATTTACTAGAGAATAAATTAATATTTGGATAATGTTGGAGAAAACCTCCCTCAATCCAACATAGCAACAACAAAGTCAATGTTGACTTTGTTGTTGCTCCATCAAATAGGGGTAAATTTGCTCCAAGATTATACTACATTGATAAATTATTCTCGAAACCAAGAGGAGCTCACTCAAGTATTCATGAACTTGAGCCCTTTCAATTAATATTTAGTCATAAAAATATTTGTTAATGAATTTGATTATTTTGATTATTCTTTATCTACCTTTAACTCAATTTATGTGAATTGCGGGTATTTTTATTTCCAATTTATCTATTTTCATCCCAATTTTGAGATCAAATCAGTTGATATGGCTCTTTATTGGTGAATTCAAGGTATGATATAGAAATCAAGTTAGAATTTTATTGTTTTTTCATCTATATTTTTCATATGAGTCTTCTACTTTGGTTACTTTCTCTTCTTTTATATAGCTAGTATTTTTCTCTACATTGATATTTCTACTCATGCTTCTTTGAAACTTGCATTTAGGAAACAAACTCACATTGAGAGAAGCTCTTCTTTTCTTGAATCTTGGTTTTTTTATTCTTGGCATGGTAAATTTAGTTTTTAGATATAGAACTTCTTCTTGAATATATGTTCTAGGTTCAACCTTCGAACCTTTAGCTCTCTGACACATTTTGCCTTATGTTTTGAACCCTCAAATTTGGAAGAGTTAGGGTTGTAATTATGAAATTAATGAATTTCTAGAGCTTCTAAGAACTTGTTTTGATCTAAAAATAATGTCCATGTGCCATTATTTTTCCTTAAATATTATTATACAAATCATAAATTCTTAAATTTATATTATATTATACTAAAATTACATTGGTTGTAACTAATGATTTGTTTTAACTTCATGGGAATAATTCCATTGTTATTAGGAGTATCCTTTGAAGTGTTTTATTGAAACAACTTCTTGGCAGATTCAAGTGGCCCAGAAGCAAGTTCTTTCACAATGACACTCCTTATTCCTCTCACATATAGGCTTGATGTATTTAAAATATGCTCTAAGACTTTAGTACAATGCACGTTTTGTTTATAATTTATATATTTTTCACTTAGCATACTTAATTTTTTATCTATATTCTTCCCCCCATGTTTTCATCTTCTATTACCAGGTTAGATGATACACTCAAAGGATTTGTTTGTGTTCCATTAATTTCCTGCACATATCTCGTGTTAATGTCTTCCATCCCTAGCTGAGATGATTGAATTAAATGCTCTGTTTATGTTTCATTAAAACCCTCAAAAATGAAATTTATGCCCTCTTTTGGTCCATTCCATATTATAATAGAGGTGGTCTCTTCTTACTGCCTTATAAAATGTTTGACTACTGAAGATTGTTTGGCATCCAAATCATTATTGTAGGGAATATGATCCACTATTAAATCTTTCCAACCATAAATTCTCCTTTAGGGCCACTGGCATTCAAACAAATGGAAGCACAGGACATATCACCATTGGGTTCTTATTTACCTAACTTTTGTCCTTGTCCTTTGAATATTTATTGTTTTTTAAGGTGTTTTTCAAAACACATCATTGCATTGAATATTTTCCTATTAGGTGATATGAAATAAGTGTTCTTGCAAGTAATTTTTACTTTCCAACTAGGACCAAGGGTTTCACCTTGATTAGATATAAATTCTTCTAGTTCATCTAAGTGCACTTATAAGTGCATTAGAAATCTCTTCCATGGATGAAACTTGTAATTTATTCTTCTGAGTTTTCATACTAGGAAATGGCATATGCTCATGAGGAAGTTCATCATATTCATGTTCATTTTCTATTCCCATTTCTTTTTTTAACAAGAGTTATTTCCGCACTGTCTAGCTTTCTATTAGTTTCATTACCTTGATTTCCTATTGTACCAGAATTTTTCCTTCCAAACAAGATGTTATAATTTTCACTACATATATTTTTGGTAGAACTCTTCCTTTCATATTGGATATCATTATTTGAATGATTTACACCTTTCTTGTAAGCATGCATCCTCCTTTTACCATATTTTTGATGATGTTTTCTTTCAAGTGAAGTGGCTTGATAAGGTAACTTGCAGTTTATCAACATAATATCTAAAGGTGTCAGTTCAACTCTTTGCCTCTTACTCAACCTTAGCTCCCTTTCAAGTCCCATCTTTAAACTCAAGTTATTTAATGGGCCATTTCTCCTAACGGAGGTAACAATGATGATTGTTGCACTATCAATATCATGAGCACTACAACAACCTCTTTACAACACTGGCATCTTGAAAATCAGAACCTCAACTACATGTTCCAATGGTTTCATTTTCTTAACTTATATGATTATATTCTCAATGGAAAGCTTTCACAAAAGATGAGCATTGCATGCTAGAGAAAATAATAATCTCAGATCTACTTATGTAAGTATCAAAACCAATTATTTTAGTGAATACACCTGAGTTCACATGGAGATATATGATACCTTCTTGAACACTACAATGATGAAAAAGTTTCCACGGATGCATTGCATTGACTATTTACATCTATTTCTTATTTCTACCTTGACACAAAATTTTCCAAGGTTTTACCATTATCCAAGAATAGAAACTTTCCATGAGTATCCATTCCTTAAGGCTTGAGTTTTTATGCATATCTTATCATTTATATTAGGAACATTATAGATTTTGTTGGTAAATATATTCTTCTCGATGTTATTGAAACTTGATGGTCTAATCTGGTTTACCCCCTAAATGTTTAAAACAGTAAGAACTGATTCTTATCACATAGAAACCTAACAATAATTATGAAAGACAAATATAGTCTAATTGGGAGATTCATATTGGATGCAAGAAAAATGGGTGCATAATTCTACTAATGGCATTCCCTTTTTAGAAGCAGATGATGTAAGACATATGGTTCCTTCAATTTATGACAACAAGACATGATATAAGCCAAATCCACAAAGAATGTTGAATTTTGTAACTATGGTCAGTCTTCATAATGTATATATTTTCCTTTGATGTACTTATATTGATCATTGCAAAGCATATTTTAAATTCTTGAGTCAAAAGAAAATTATATTTTGAGTCAAGTCCCATTTGAAATTTTTAAAGAAGAAAATTTAAATTTTCAAATTTGAAATTTGAAATTTTTGGCTCAGAGATTGTCAAGATTGCCTCCCTCCAAGTCAAGCTAGCTGGGGCAAAGGACACACCCATTCGACATAACATAACACTATATATAGACATCAGACCTCCTCCACAAGGCAATAATTCAATCTCTCTTATCAATAATATTCTGGGCATCTAAGCAAAGGATAAGAAGGATATGGAGGATGAAAATAAGGATGAATTTAATCTCTTTCTCTCTCCCTCAAGGTCGCACATTTGGATAGTCTCTCTCTCTCTCTCTCTCTCTCTCTCTCTCTCTCTCTTAGTTTTCATATGTTTTGGCTAGTTTTTGTAATGGGAGGGTGGGGGGGGCGGGGGAATTATGGGTAATTGCTAGGGACAAAATTTTTCGGCTTACGGGAAGAATAAGGAGGCCAAAATTCAGCCTAGGGAAGATGAGAAGGTAGAGTGTTAGATTAGATTGGAAGGCTTGACTTGGAGGGAGAAGACCAAGTTTGACCATAGATTTGTTGAAGGTCCTTTTAACCTATTTTTTAATTAGAGGTCTAGGTGTGTCTCTTGTTGAAAAAAATAATTTCTCTATTGAAAAGGGTTGTTGGTTTTTTCCCCTCAGTGGGTTTTCCCAGGGTAAATCTTGTGCTATCTTTGTGCATTGTGACCTCTATTGTTCTAATGCTATTTGTATGGTTGAATTTTTAAAGTATAATTGCTCAATGGTATACAAAGAAACTTTAAAAGAAGATCAACATCATTAAAAAAATTATTAGTTTTCAGAAATATTGTGCTAGTATCTATTACAATTGAAAAATCAACATAGTATCAGAGATTTGGTGAAGAAATAAACATTGAGATAACTCTTGAAGAAACCTTACAGTGAGCTAACTATTTTTGAAGTCCTTCTTATGGATTTACATCCATGGATTATTCTATGAAATCAAAAAAAAAGTTAGAAGGGGCCTCAAACTTCACGGCTTGGAAAACTAGTATTGATCTTATTCTTGCAAAGAACAAAGTCTTGGATATTTTGATAGGAAAATTGTTGAACCAACAGATAATACAAGAAAGGAAAAGTTCAAGGAAGATGAAATCAATGCCATGAGTCTCATTGTGGATTCAATTAGACATCATCTAATACCCTATATTGTGAAGTTTGATACTTCGAAGAAGATGTATGGTACCCGAACTAATCTATTTACTGTCAAGAATATTGGTTAAGCCATGAGATTAAAGAATGAGATCCGTGACATAAGGATGATAAATGATGACACTGTAGCTTCATATTTTGTAATAATTTCTCAGTTAAGAGACCAAATATGAGCATTTGATGAAACTTTCTTTGAGAAGGAACTTGTGACTACAACACTCAATGGTCTACCTAGATCATGGGATGCATTTGCAATAAGTATAAGTAGGTGGAAGGAAACTCATTTGTTTGAAAAACTATGAACCTCTTATGCTCAAGAAGAATCAAGGCTTATATCAAGAGATAGAAAGGAAGAATATTCTCATGCTTTTGTATGTCGTTTCAAGAAAAATAATGGAGGAAAGAAGAAGTTTGCTTTCCAAAATTGAAAACCAAAAGGAAGACTTGCTCAACAAGGAAAGAAATACATATCAAAGATTCAATTATTTTGTTTCCATATATTTTGTCACTACATGAATCAATGTCCTGAAGGAGAGAATGAAAAAGAGAAAATGAAAATAACATGCTTCTACAACTAACATTAATTATGAACATCCAAGGAAGTATAGAGGTGATACATATTTCTTTTACTTTTATGCTCTAACAAGTTCTATTGCAGATGATGATGATATGTGGCTAGTAAATAGTGGCACTTCAAGACATATGATAGGATACCATGGAAATCTCACTAGCATGATGGAAATAAGGCTATTTGAAAGGGAAGATCTTGGAGATAACCACAACTATGCAATTAAAGGAGTAGGAAAAGAATCCATTGAGTTGGAATCTATTAATAATGTCCATCTCAATAATGTTTTATATGTGTGAGGTTTGAAAAAGAACCTAGTCTCTATTTCATGTTTAGAAGAAAAAGGATATATGGTAGATTTTGTGGATGGAAAAGTACTTGTATGGTCCAAGGGCTCTAGTATATATCATGCTAGAGTTATTGGGATTCATGAAGGGAGATTTTATAGACTCATGGGCATCCAAATCAAGCTTTAGTGCATGATGAAATTGATCCATGTGAACTATGGCATAGGATATATGGTCACCTTCATTATAGAGCATTCCCTGAGTTAAGTCAAATAGTTTTAGGAGTTCCTAAATTTTAGATAGATCACAAAGGTGTATGCATAGGTGGTGCACTGGCAAAGAATATCAAGAAGCCATTTCCAAGTAGTGACAAGATAGCTAAAGAAGTTTTGGATTTGATTCACTCAGATGTATATGGTCCTATGCCTATAAGATCACTTGGTGGCTTTATATACTATGTGACATCTATTGATGACTTCTCTCGTAAGACATCAATTTATCTCATGATGACCAAGGATGAAGTCTTCGATAAGTTTTAAGAATTCATAGTTGAAGTGGAAAAACCGATAGGTAATAAGATAAAGATTTTGAGATCTGATAATGGAGGATAATATACCTTGAAATAACTTAAATATTTCTATAATGAAGTTAGGATTAAGAGGGAGTTGATAGTTCCATATAATCCTCAAGGAATGGTGTGGTAGAAAGAAATAACAAGTCCATTGAAGAATATGTAAAGGATATGATGCATGATCAACATTTTTTGATGTTATTATGGGGAGAAGCATCATCGATAATTGTATACATTCAAAATAGAAGTCCACTTCTAATTTTGGAAGATATGACTCTTCAAGAAGCATTCTCTAGATGAAAGCTAGAGGTTGGGCATATGAGAATATTTTGTTTTCTTGTTTACATCCATGTACCTAAGGATAAAGTGAATAAGCTAGAAACTTCAAGAAAGAAAGCCATACTTGTTGGTTATAGCAAATCATCAAAGGCCTACAAAGCCTATATTCCATAGCAACAACAGATTGAGGTCAACCAAGATGTCACCTTTGATGAGAAGGTTACATATTGGAAGTCTAAGGAAGTTTCCATGGAATCCTATAATGAATTAAAGCATGAGGCTTATAAAGAAGAATGTTCAAGTTATACAGATTATCCTAAAGATACATAAAGGCCTTATGAACCAAAGAACTAGTTGTTGTTCTTGAAATCATAAAGAGACCAACATGGCTTAGATCTACCTTGGAAGAAGTAGAAGGACATGCAATTATAGATGGAACATATAAAGAAAGTAAGAAACCTAAAAGGTTTTATATTTATGTAGGTCTTATGCCTAAACTTATTGATGCAAAACCTTCCACTTATGAAGAAGCAACTAGCCAACAAGTGTGGAAGGAGGCTATCAATGAAGAATATCAATCCATTATGAGGAATGATGTCTGGGAGATTGTGCCAAGACTGGAAGGGAAGTCAGTGGTGACTTTCAAGTGGATATAAAAGATCAAGCAAGTTGTATATGGAAGTCTCGACAAATACAAGGCATGATTTGTGGCTAGAGGGTTCTCCTAGAAAGATGGAGAAGAATATGATGAGACCTTTGCTCCAGTTTCCACACACACTTCCATTATATATATTATTTCTCTTGCTACTTCATTGGGATGCAATTTATATCTGATGGATGTGAAGACTTCTTTCCTTAATGGTGTAATTGAGGAAGATATGTACGTAGAGTATCCTCAAGGTTTTGAGGTGCATAGAAAGGAATCTCATATTTGCGTATTAAAGAAGGCCTTGTATAGACTTAAGCAAGCTCCAAGATCTTGGTATGCTCAAATTGATAGCTACCTGATGATACTAGGATTTACCAAGAGAAGCATTGATCCAAACCTCTATTTCAAGGTTGTGAAGAATTCACATGTGCTTATATTACTATATGTTGATGATTTTTTTCTTATAGGTGCTAAGCCTCTCATCATTTAGTGTAAGAGGTAGCTAGCCTTTGATTTTGATATGAAGGATATTGGCCTAATGCATTATTATTTGGGACTAGAAGTGTGGAAGAATACTGGTGAAGTCTTCATTGGTTAAGGAAAGTATTTTATTGATATCCTTAAGAAATTTGGCATGATGGACTATAAATCCATCGAAACTCCCATAGTAACTAACATAAAAAAAAGTTGAGAGCTATGAATCTGGCTTGGTAGATCCATCTCTGTACCAATGGTTGAATTGCTCATTGATGTGTTTGGTTAACATTAGGCCAAACAATTTATTTTTAGTAAACACATTGATCTAGTTCGAGGTGGAACACAAACATGACCATTGGATTGTAGAAAAGCACATATTTGAGATATCTACATGGTACTCTGAACTATGGTTTGAGATATGTCACAAACAATGATATACATATGCTTACTGGAAATGGAGTGTTGATGACATAAAGAGTACTTAATGGGTATTATTTATTTTGGGCTTAGCTATGATATCTTGAATGAGAAGGAAACATATATTTGTCACACTTAACACTACAGAAGAAAGATATATTGCAACCAATGAAGCATGTACTAAAACAATGTGGCTTTTGAATTTGCTTGTAAGACTATTCGACCAAAAGCTGGAACCAAAAATGATATATTTTGGCAATCAAATTTGTGTGAAACTTCCAAAGAATCTTGTGTTCCATGATATGTCAAAGCATATTGAGATCAAGTACCACTACATCTGAGACATGGTGTAGAGAAGACCAATAAGGCTCGAGTACATCTCCATTGATGAGAAGACATCTGATATTTTGACAAATCCATTTTATAGAGAGAAGCTTGTGTACTTTAGGGACAAGTTGGGGCTTATGGAGATTAGCCCTCTTGTTGAGAGGGAGTGATGATATGATATCATCATAGACAATTGTTGTCCTTGTGTCAAAGATGTTGACCAGTTGGGGGGAATTTTCCTAGTAGCCTAGGACCACTCAGTTGAGTGAGAGGATTTTAGAATTAGGATGAGGAGATCATTTACAATTAGTCCCAATTTCTCAATTGAGTGTGGCCTTTGGAATTTCACCAAATTGGTGAACCATACTAGTCTAGGTTAAGGGAATCAAACAATTGGATTAGTGGTATCGAAAAAAGATATGATGACTAGTTGATGCTAAATGGTACGCCATGTGTTAGGAGTACTGAAACGTTGGGTTAGTGCTACCAACTAGTTATGACATGTCACGTGTGAGGAGTACATACTAAATGGGTCAATGGTATTAACCAGTTATGGCCACTAGTTGATGTTGATAGTTTGTCAGAGATTCCAACTAGTTGATGTTGATGATGATGTCAAATATGTTGACGAGATGACGATGATGTTAGAGATGTTGACAAGATGATGATGATGGCGTTAGAGAAGATGAAAATATATTAATAATGTCAGAGATGATGATGATAATATGGTGATTTTTGTTATACCCTTTTTCATAAAGAAAAATTTCAACTTGAGAACATCTATAACAATCATTATCAATACCTTCCCAGTTAAGTGTTAATAATGTCAGAGATGATGACGATATGATGGTGATTTTTGTTATACCCTTTTTCATAAAGAAAATTTTCAACTTGAGAACACCTATAACAATCATTATGAATACCTCCCTAGTTAAGTGTTGAATTTTGTAACTATTGTCAATATTCATAATGTATATATTTGAAGTTTATGTATTTATATTGATCATTGTAAAGCATATTTTAAATGCTTGAGTCAAAAGAAAATTATTTTTTGAGTCAAATCCCATTTGGACTTTTTAAAGAAGAAAATTTAAATTTGTAAATTTGAAATTTTTGGATCCAAGATTGTCAAGATGAGCCCCCTCCAAGTCAATTTGTCCCAGGAAAAGGACACCCACATTCAACTTAGTTGGACACTATATATAGACATTCAAACACCTCTACAAGGTAGTAATTCAATCTCTCTTATCAAGAATATTTTGGCATCCAACCAAAGGGCAAGAAGGATAAGGAGGATGAAAAGAAGGACAAATTTCATCTCTTTATCTCTCTCTGAAGATCGTATGTCTGGATAATCTCTCTCTCTCTCTCATAGTTTGGAAATTTTATGGAAATTTCTATTGCAGGGTGTTGAAATTATGGGCAATTGCAGGGGCCAAAATTTCTACGTTTTTGGGTAGAATAAGGAGGTTGAAATTCAACCTAGTGTAGGTCATAATGCAGAGTGATGGATCATATTGGAAGGCTTGACTTGGAGGGAGAAGACCGGTTTTGACCATAGATTTTTTGAAGGTCAGTTTGACTTAGTTATTGACTAGAGGTCTAGGTGTGTCTCTTGTTGAACTGGAGAATTACTCTATTGAAAGGGGGATTTGGATTTTTCCCCTTAGTGGGTTTTCCCAAGGTAAATATTATGCTCTCTTTGAGCATTTTGATCTCTATTGCTCTATTTCTATTTGTATGGTTGAATTTTTGAAGTATAATTACTTAATGATATACAAAAAATATTAAAATAACATCAATATCATTATAAGTAATTATCAGTTTTCAGAAATATCGTGTTAGTATCTATTGCACTTGAAAATAAAAAAAAATAAAACCAACTTTATAAAAACTAAATCAAACATAAAACCATCCTTTTATCAAATAGATCAGACATATTCTATCTACAATTAGGAAATATAGGTTTAGGACCTAGAAAGCATGAATCAATGAGAAAATCAAGTGTAGGAAGCAGGAAACTTAAATATGCATTCATACGTGGAATTGTATTGGACATAGATACAATATTAGATAGTTCCATTATTTTTGTTGATGCATTGACTTACCTTCATTGTATATGGATTGAAATTTACCCTTTATATGCATATCTTTATCATTCATTTTTCATAGTTTTGCAATTTTTATAGATTTTGAGAAAGATTTCAAAGAATTTCTATGAATTCAACTTTCATTTTCTTCCTCTCGAGAAATCTCTATGAAATTTAAAATGGTGATTATGGAACTGGTACTGATTTATGCTTCACCTTCCCTTATGATCTATAAGGTGATTGCAGTCTTCCTATACCCAAAATTGTTCTAACGCTTCAACTACTAGGGGGAAATGACTAAGAGAAAAAAATATGCATTTTGAAGCTCAATAATAACTTATTTGAAAAAAAAAAAAAAGGATTTAAACTCTGTACATTCAAGGCTGAGATACATCTGAAAATATTGATAAAACACATAAAACTCTTAAGATATATTTAATTTATATATATATATAAATTTATATATATATATATATATATTTATACTAATATCAATTATATTATTATATATATATATATATCTATATTTCTTGTATTTCTCGAGTGTTCTAAGTTGGATATATTTGAGCAGTGTACCTTGATTATACATCATCCTTACATGTAGTCTAGCACTTATATGATGATGAACACAAATAAGAGATTTAAAAGCAACATTTATGAAAATTTAAAAAGAATTTTCCCCTCCTAATTTTAAAGAATATCTAATCAAGTTCTACCTAGGCTAACCTTGGGCACACTACATCACATAGATGAAGAATGGACATATATTTTGAGATAAAAATATAATGAAAAAAAAAACAATTAAAACAATATGACATACAAACCTTTCCCTATAATTTTGAAGTTTGATTGAATGTTACATCGATATAAACTATATATATTTTTGTAGCATACTAGATTTTGTCAAGGCCTTATAGTTGTCCAAAATTCAAATTTTAGGAATATGTGTTCTTTTGTTATTTTTTCCTTATGTGTTTTTGAATAGGAAGATAAATTTTAGTGAAGACTATAATAAATAAACTTATGAATCTTAGTAATTGGTGCATCAAAATATGTAATATTTAACATTTTGTGTTGTGACAAGTATGTTGGATCAAGCAGGGGAAAATAAGGTTTTCAACCTAGATGGTAGGACTCAATTTTCAAGCTCTTGTAATAAAAGGAGAAATTTTTGGCTTCCTTGACATATGCTAAGATGAGTCATTCCTTCTTCACATATGTAAGTTAAAAGGCATTTGTGACTATTTTATTCAACTATATATTGCATGGGATATTTCCTTATCCTGTTTTCTATGCATCCTATGCCAAAAGCCTCATGATGCATGAAAACAACATAATAAAATGAAATGATCCATATAGGAAGAGTATTTCCTAGTTTTTTCTTTGATTCTTTGCAACTCCATTCCATTCTCTTTAAATTATTCTACAATAGAGGCCAATTTTCCCCTATTCATGTCTATGTTTAATCATAATGGTGATAAAAGATATAATCATTAGATATATCCTACAAGTAAGACAATATAAACCTAGTTTTGTTGCAATAGAATAATTTTATACATATTATTATTTATTTTAGAAGGTAACTTGTCTATGTTCAATGTAAAATCGACATGTGAAACTAGTTACTTTATAAATTTCACTTTTCTTTTGGGAAAATTATAGTGTGTTTTGTTGCAAGGGATAAATATTTATATCCTTACAATCACATAGGAATGGAAATATTTTATCTATTGAGATATTTTGATTATGAACTAATGAAAATTAAGGTCAATTTCAAGGTGCTTACTAGGTTACTACATCCCATTTTCATTAATGATCTAAGTGTCCATATTCTCACCATGGTTGTGAGGTTTGCGCCAAACACTTTCGATAAATGAATTGTTGATAAAGGTCAAGTGTAACTCCATCATTATCATTAAATATAATATTCACAAACCTTATATGGGGAATAGATTACCCAACCTGCATTGGGTGGAAGTCCAACTATGAGAAAAGCCCCTACCTTGTTGGAAATAGCTCACTAGGATTTTGTATTATCTTTATGACTGTGAGGTAAGTATCTGAATTCTCACCATGGTTGGGTGATTTTCATTTTGGGCTTACAAATATTTGATAGACAAATAGTTAATAAAGCTCAAAATTCAAATGAAACTTCATGCTTATTAATGAATATGCTATTCATAAACATTGCATTGTGAACCCAAGTCACATTGGATGCAAGTCCCATTGTGAGCACCTGACTTGTTAGAAAGACTCCACCATTGGATGCAACTGTACGGTACCATTCTACACTCAACACTACAAAACTAAATGAGATTGAATTCTCTTTCATGTCCACTAGTGACATTTGATGATAATGTTTAAAGGTCTCACCAACATATTAAACTACTATCTAAACTAGAATACAAGTATGTATTAGATTTTTTTTTTAAATAGTTCCATTATATTTCCATTTCATCACAATAACATCTAATTCAAATATTATTTTATATAACATTGACCCTTTTACACTATTGAAAATTTTCAAATTGGGTACATACCACTAAAATAGTACTTCTTTGACTAACTTGGATGTTGCATCTGCTGGCATTTGACAAAAATGTGTAAAGGGCCTTAGTGAAGGCATAGGCTAGAATTAGTGCACTTTAGAATGCTTCAATGTCAATTAAATTTTTTATAAAACTAGTATGTTGGCATTTCATCTAGTTATAACTTATACTCTAGGGAAATTTCCATATACGTGGGTTCCATTCCCGATGGATGATCTTGAAAATGAGCTGTGAAGATCTCATCCTAAGTGAGAGTTGAAGCTCAATAAATTTCGCACAAGAGAATTTCCATTGAAATATTAATTTCTTTTTAATATGCCAAAAGGCATTGGATTTCCAACACTATATCCATTGGATGAAAATTGACACCATTGGATTCACCCCCATCCTTCCATTAGCTTTTTGAAGCCTAAAGTTCAGAATCCCATCGTCAGATGTACAATGGGACCATTGGATATGGTTTTACCTGTCATATTTCCAATGCTTGATGGTTGTATTTTGCTAGTTGGATTTTCTACATGGTTTTCGCATATTTGAATATCTATTGACGCATCCCCTGATGATGGACTCACTTGGTAGTTCAAAACGTTGGGTTCAAAGAACTCTATAACAGGTCATTCCTCATCTATACAACATCATATTGTTCGCATCGATATACAACGTGTTGTCGTGGGAAAAAACCAGTTGGATCCCAATGGATATTCAACACTGAATCATTAGACAACATGTTGGTTATTTGATCCTCTATCGCATTGTGTTGGTTGTTTGATACTTCTTCCATTACATTGCGTTGGTTGTTTGATACTTCTTCCATTGCATTGCATTGTTGATGTCATCCGGTATCCATTGTCAGTGGCATTGGATATCCAATGGACTATTCATTTTATATATAGGAAGGATGTGTTTATTACAGCTATATGCTAAATTTTGGAGGGTGAAATCCCATTTCTTTGTAGGGCCTATATTATCTATAACAAGGTTAATTTTATTTTGATGGTAGCCTATTTTGGGAGGCCAATTCATATAGGTGGTGGCTGAGTTGTCTAGAAAATTTTCTCTCAATTTAGAACTCATTACAACAGTACCATACCAACATTTTGTTAAAGTATCATTTAAAAAAGATATTAATCTTCAAGCAAGACGTGTTTACATCCTATAACAGATCTAGTTCATCTTATTACATCCATGTCTTCTACGACCAGTGAGTTAGTATAAGCATACCCTTTTTAGCAATACCTTTAGGTTGTTGTGTTTATTTGTCATCAGGTTGGGTGAAAATTTGGAAGCTGAGCTCTATCAATTATAGAAGGCCAAATCACAAAAATTATTGCAGGAAAGTTGGTATTCTTGTAGGGAAAATTCCACTTCGGTATGGAGAGAAAGTCTATATCATTCTTGTATGTTGATATTGTTCCTTATTGGAGGTTAAGTCAAGCTAACACTGAGGTTGAGTTCAATATTTAACAAAGGCCAAGTCCCTTCCTATTAACAACTGAATTTATATTTCACCTTAACTATATCTACAATTGATAGTACCAAGTTTTAGAGTTGGATACATCTTCTTGGAAGAATGAAAAACAAATGTCATTGGAGGAGTCGAGGCATTTTAAGAAAACCAAATTTCATTGGAGAATAGTCACTCTGAGAAAACCAAGTTATCTACAATCATCTCGTTGAAGTAGCTCTAAGGTTCTAAAGAATTAAAGTACCATGTAATTTCCTTTAGTGGACCAATAAAATTTAGCTCAAGTCATTTTTTGCTCATTAGATTTTATTGTGTTTCTTTTTTGAGTAAGGACTTATTCTTAGGTGCATGTCAAACATTTGAAGAAAAACATATATGAGGAATTTTTTTTTTTTAAAAGTGTGTGGTGAAATGTCCCTTCTATATATATGTTATTTATTATGCACATAAAGTGTTTGATAAATCTGTCTATGCAAAGTGTTTGTTAAGAATAATTAAAATCGAGTCTTGAGAGAATTCTATTGGCATTTATTGGAATTTTAGTAAGGTCACATTACACACAGCTTAGGGTGAACAATTTTTTTAACCAAACCACTCGATATAAGATCCTTTGATTTTTTTTTAAATGGAGGAAATGGGGATGGGATTTGATCCACTTGTGTGTGAATGGATCATGAAACCATTTAATATGGTATTTTCCATTATCATTACATTAATAGTTGTGCTTAAGTCAATTAAAGTATTTGGAATATAAAGCTTATTGATAAGAATTGTAACCATTAATACACCTATATCAACAATTTCTTGTTGTTGTAATCTTTCTTGACATTAGCTAATTTTCCAACAACTTGCACTGTTAGTGTATGCTTTCTTTTCCTCCCTGATTTCTTCTTACATAATTCCCTCATTGTCTTGGCATATATTGGAATGCATTTTATAGCTTGTAATAAGGGAATTATAAAACAAATATTCTTTAACTCATCTAAAAAATCATATTCAGGAGGGGTCACTATTTTTCCAAAATTCAATCTTTTCATAAAAAAAGGTGATTTGGTTACCTGTGATTGATCTTGTTGGCACCAATGTGTGATTGTTGTGCCAATTTTACTAGGAAGCTTTTATTATTCTTCTTCTATGAGTATTGGGGATTCCTTTTGTATTTTCTAGACCTTAATTAAATGTCTTGTATAAAAACAATTGAATGAGTAGGAAAAGTGTCTACTTCAACATTATAAACTGGTTTATCCAATTTTTTGTTATGATTTTCCACTGGATGGGATAGTATTTGGGTAGGTATGGAAGGTGGTTGGTTATAAGGAAATTGTAGCTAGTGAGTTACATGAAACATTGGTTATATACGTTTAGAATATTAGATAACAAGAATTTGTTGATTTCAAGGCTACTATTGTTGTTGATATGGCTAGGAGAAAGATTGTCATCAAAATGGTTGTTGAGAGAAAGCTTGTTATAATAATGGTTTTTGAGGTAAGGGTGGCTAATACTATGTTTGAAAATTGTAAGGAGTTCGGTTTCCATAAGTAGGCCCTCACCAACCCTATTGATAGAGTTGGTTTTGGTCTTGAGCATTTCAAGTGTTTTGTACATGATTTAAATTATAATATTGAGGAAATTGTTGAGTAGGATATTAAGTCATGCATGTTTATCGAGGCTACCAAGGCCTTATAGGTGAACTGTAGTATAGAAATTTAACTGCTTCACTTTCTACTTTGTAAGTTGTTTTTACTTCTGGAATTGTTGCACAATTTTTTTTTGAATGATTTTCTAAAAAAATGCCACAAATTTGAATGCTATCTAATGGAAAATATCTTAAGAATGTTCTTTTCTACACTTGGGAAAAAAGGACAATGGTTCAATTTTCCTTCCTGCCTCTTCTTAACTTTAATGTATCTATCTATGAGCCAAGTGTACTTAAGAGATCAATTTAAAATTCTTTAATAGATTGCCTAAGTATTTCCTTGTCATGCTTCATATAAATGACTTGGTTATTTTGGAAAGGGTGTCTCTCTGTCCCTTTGCCATCTTTAGCTCTTCCCCATAAAATACTTTTTGCACAATTCAAAAACCTAATTAAAAGTTAAATAAGAAATATCACATGCTCCCATAAGAATAAGTATGTATATGAATACATCTTTGATCTCTTTTAAGAAAATAATATGAATATTATATGCGTTTAATGCAGTATGTTTGGATTTTTGTAAGTTATAATTAAACTTTTCTAAATAATCTTCTAAGTTTATGGCCTCTTATTGAAACATCCTGAAAATATCTTCTTTGGAGTCTCTGGCCTACAATAAGTCTAGTATTTCTTTTGAAATATTTTAGCATATCGTCTCAATATGATATATATGCTCTTCTAACCCCATAAACCATTTTAAAGCCATCCCACTTAAAGTGGCTGGAAATAAATGAAGTTTATGGGTATCATTTGTATATCCATAAGTGTGACACACAGTGTGGAATTCAAAAAGAAATGCATCAAGGTCTTCAGTTGACACACCATAAAAATTTGGAAGGATAAATGGTGGTATATTCTTCATTTTTACCTATGTAGCAAAGGTCATAGGTGTATACAAAATGGGAAATCCAAAAGGAACTTCATTTTCTACTACTTTTTCTCTATATCCTTATCCTCTTCCATTTCTTATTATCTCTGTTCTTACTCAACATTGGATCCTCTTTCACCATGGTATGTTGTTGCCTTCCTTTCTCTTTCTCTTTCTCTTTCTAATGCAACCTCCATGTTAATTTATCCTTCCTCTTGTTTCACCATCTTGTCTTCCAATAGAACCCACAACTCTTTAGTCTAATTCTCATAGTTATCGTATGATTTCTCATTGGATGAACTTGTTTGTATTTTTCATTCTCTTGTTTTTTCCTCGACCAATGCTTATTTTTATTTTCTTGTATTTGTCCTTCTCATGATAGTTTTTCCTATACCACCTCAATTCTTGGAGTTAAATTAGTTTTGGGGGATTTTCTTTGGTCACTCTAATTCATTTTCTAATAGAACGACCTTTACTTCATTTAATTCTACTTAAATTATGCATATATAAACATGACGAGGGTTTGTGAGGACTCAATAAAGTGAATGCATAAGTTCTTACCTCTCATCATACTATCTTCACTCCTCCTCCTACATGTTTATATTAAAGGAAAATAAAAATACAAAAACAAATTATCACTCTCTAAAGATAATTCCAATTGCACTTCCCCAAAAACAACGCCAAATGTCAAGTTAACTTGTTGCATAAGTTAGGGATCTAATTATCAACCAAGGTTGGTATACTTTTGAAGTGCATCCATTGTACGTGAATAATTAGTTTAGCTTTTTCTAAGGTTCTACTTAGTAATTAGTGCAAGTTTTGAATAAGGTTAAAAATGAGAATCAAATTCAAATTGATACTCTAGTCGAAAAGAATATAACTATTATCTATACTCAAATTACTTCAATACAAAGCAATAAAACTTCAAAATAATAACTAATATTTTCAATCTAGGGCTACTGCAATTTTACTAATAGAAAATTGAGATATAAGGTTTCATTTCCTTAAAAACGTTAAAGGCTTATACAATGTTAATCTAATAATTGTGTAGTTTAATGATTTGAAAATAATATTAACACTCATTCATTAATTAAAGGTTTCTTAACTAATATTAAATAAAAATACGCTTAATCAAGTTCACCTTTGTTGTCTAGCATACACTGTGGTCCCTAATTATAGAATCACCAACTATAATGTGTTTTTTTAGCTCTATAGATGAAAAGATATTATATCAATACATTGAACGCCAATTCATTCCTTGTTAAGAAAACATATTCAAATTTGATTAGAAATGAAGTTAAAACATAAGTAAGTAAAACATGATCGCAAAACCATAGCTAATCAAATGAAATTTAACCAAAAGCTACAACATATCAAATGTAATGTTATCTAAAATTTAAAATAATAAAGAGTTGATATATAACATAACTTTAAAGAAATGAAAAGAAAACATTTATTTAAGAGTATACATAGTAGTAACAACGTTGTTATCTATGAGAAGTATGCATAGTAAAGACATAACTTCTATCTACACATGAAACTAATGCATGTGGCCATAGTGTGGGGGCCCTTCAAACTTGGCCAATGCACAATGAAAACTACTAACTACTAGAACTCAATGTTGATATATTGAAAGAATAAAAACTAAGTTACATATCTTAGTTAAAAGTTTCTGTATGGAGTATTGATCTCCTAGTTTTATTATCTCTAGTTATTTATACAAATCAAAATACAACAAAATGAGTTATGATTTATCCTAGTGAAAATATACACACTAACATAGCTTCCAAACATAACCCAGTCAATCCCTGAGATGATTTATTGCATGCCTAGTCATACATTCTGGAAACAATGTGGATTATGTCCCTACTCCCATGTGCTATTCCTTGTTGTTTCCATGCTAACTAGGGCCTTTTTCTTTGGCTTCTATGAATGCAATAGGAATTTCACCATGTTGTGAACAGAAGGATTAAAACCCATGTTTTCGTTTTTCCTAAGAGTATCTACAAATATTTCAACAGATGAAAATTTATCAAATTAATTTTATTTCTCTAAATGTTGATAAAATATGAATTTTCAATGTTTTAATTTACCAATTTAAATTAAAATAAAATAATAAGAATACCACTTTGCGGTTTTATTCATTTTTATTAAGGGAAAATACAATAAAAATGTATACAAGTGGTTGAAAATAATGTAAATACCACTGAAATGGACAAGGTTTGGGTGTCTTTTTAATCACAAATTCAAGTGCCAATAACTTGGATGATCGAGCTAGTATGATTTGAAGGGTTTTTTAGACTAGATACGCCACCTTGGAACCCCACATTTAAATCTCATGGTATTTTCTTTCTTCGCAAATGAATAACATAAACAACCCTTATTGAATGATGATTTCAATATTGGTGGGTTTGCACACCCACATTTGAAGGAATTTAGGGTATGGTTGATGGAAAGTTTCAAAGTTACTTGAAGAGGATTTGGGATTGAACTTTGTAAGCTAGATGTTGCAACATAAAACCCATTATGTTCCCTTCTTTGGGAGATATATCCTTTGTTGAGTTTTTTTTACCCCGTGGTTTTTGTATATGTGGCATGGATGTCCCTGAAAATTTATAATTTAGATTATTCAATAGGTAGAGAGCATTTTTACCCCCTCATTAGTCTAGATCAGGGTATTTCACTTATGAAAATAATATTTTATTATATGAGGAAGTTGATTCTCCCCCCCATAAATAGAGAGACATTTCCTCTTATTTTCTCATGGTTGGATTCGAGGAGAAATATCTTAGCAAGTCTAAAATTTATATGATTTTTATCTTATATTTTTTATGTGGATGGATGACTTGAACGACTTTCTTAGGGACTTTTCTGATGTGGGTTTTGATATCTCTTCATTGACAATTTACTGTGGAGCTTGGATAAATGCATGGAGAACCTAGCAAGTGGACATATTTTACCTTTGTCAATGCTTTATTGGATGGATGTAAATAATTATTAAATAGGCAAGAATAATATTTGTTTCATGATCCTTGTTAAACAAACCCTTATTCCAATCATTTGAGAAAGTCCTTCCCTTAATTCATATTCTAAAATTTAGAGCCTCAATTCAAATCCTATTGTAAGTAGGTTAAGTTACCATAGTATTTTTGAATCTTTTATCTACTCCAATATCATTAACTGTGTTGTTCCTTAACGCTATATTCGCCTAAAAAATATTGTCAATATAAGACACTAATGTTCTATCCTCCATCATCCTTTTTCCTTATAAAACATTTAAGTTGTTTTTCTATGGTTTTACTATCCTTGTAATTCCTTTTTGTGTGTGGATGGGGATCTTCCCTTTGGACTCAAATCCTGGAAATTATTCTAAGAACCTAGTAATCATATCTTTAAGAACCATATTAAACCCTAATTGATCAATATATTGGTTGATGGTGGTGGAGGTAGAGGCCTTTGGGGGACCTTGACTTGGTTAGATAAAACCATTTTGTCCCTAAGTTATATTAGGGAGAACCCCCCTTGAGTTGGATGAGAGCCATCTAGAAGTGAGAGGAGGGTTGGTTAGGTGACAGTGGGTCTCACACTTAAAATTTTGGACTTCACCTCAAGAAGTGTGAGATTCTGCTATAATAATTCATATATGTGATTCAAAATCTACATAAAATATATGTGTACCTAAATTATTAATCATCAAGTTATCTTTTGAAAGGCGACACTCTTGCTAAAAAGTATATGTGTATCTAAATGATTAATCATCAAATTATCTCTCTCTCTCTCTCTCTGTGTGAGAATATACTAATAGAGTAGAGAGACAAAAGAATATTGCAGTGTCAAATTCTTAGTAATATTGGACAAGTTTTAATTTATATTGTAATCTTTATCATATTAAAAGATGGAAAATACAATTATTCATTGATTCTTGGTTTTCTTGTATGAATTTCCAAGGTAATTTTTTGTGTTCCATTATGTAAATTTGCTATTGTATTTCATTTTATATGTTATGGTGGTTAAAGAAATCCTAATGGTGTCTTTTTTAATTTTGGTAAAAACATTAGTAATAGAAAAATATGGTCACACAATTGAGCATTGGCTCAATATGGTAGTTTTGAGTATAGATATTTTTGGTGAGATGGTCATTGGAACACTACATAAGGTATCTTGAAAATCATAGATTTATTAGAGTGGGTTTATTTGGCCATTTAGTGGTTTACTGTTTATTCTTATAAAAAAATCTAAGTTTGTGGAATACTTATATTGTATGGATCTTGAGATTGGTAGATGAAAGGTTAAGAAGAAACCAAAAGGTTAAAATGGAAGATGTGCATAGAGAACAAACTATCAATGTAAGTGAAAGAATACTTATAAGGTTATGATATTATGTATCCTATATTTATAGGAGTATTCCTTACTCATGGTGGATCTTGAAAAAATAATGGATTTCCTTCAGAGAAGCATGAGCCCATGAGAAACTAGAATATTGATAGGAACTAATGAAAGAGAAGGAAGAATTGGAGATTGTAAAAGGATATCCCAATCCTCTCAACACCTATTTAAAATACAAATGGAGGTCAATATCAAGCTTATGTAGGTGAGACATCCACAATTAAATTAAATCATTGGTGCAATTATTAGATGACAATTTCAATGTGTGTAATGTACAAGGGAAAGAAAAAATAGTTTTTGTGACACTACAACTAGAAGTCCATGCACAAAATTTGTGGGAGATCCACACTTAGGAAATTTGGTTGGGGGGGACTCACAAATGAGTAAGTGGAAGGTAATCAAAGACCTCCTTAAGTATAAGTTTTACACTGTCAAGTTTAAAAAGGACAAGAGGACTTGGTATCACTACTACCATAGAGACAACAACAATGTACAAAAGTGTATGTTATATAGATTCATGGTCACCCTCATCCATAGTTTTTGGATTAGGTAAAAAAATCTATAGAGTCAAAAGTTACCAAGAAATGTAAGCTGAGATTTGTTATCCATGCATAGTTTATTGATAAAATAAAAGTTGATGCAATGCCTCTTGATGTCTATAGAGAAGTGTTTGGTAGCCACTATATGTATTTGAGAGATCTTATATTCATGAGAAGTACAATATATACCACCTAATCTAGGATGGTAAATGTTTTACCATCAAATGCACAACAGGGGAATCTAATATCTATCTAATGAGCGCACACCATACTAAGAGATATGATTAGCTCAACCGACAAAATGTGCTTTTTTCTTAAGTTGGAACTAGAAAGACACCAATTATGTAGGTTTTGAAGGTATCCTTCAAAGGAAATATGGAAAAATAGAAGTTCCAATTGGAAGGGACTTTGAAAGTATATAGAGAATTGTTTCAAGATCCAAAATTAATGACACCCAAGATGAATTAGAACATGCGATATAGTTGTTATGAAACTCTCCTTTACCAAAGATAGACCTATATAATTTATACATGTTAGATTTAGACGAGGTGAAGAAGTATTGCAATAATTATTGGAGCATGTAGTCATGAGACATTTCAATAATTTTTGAAGCATGTAGTCATAAGACATTAGAAGCATTGTTGGATCATTGAGTCACAAGACATAATAATTACCATGTGATTACCTTTATTTTTTTTGTACTAAAGGACAATAGGAATTGGAGAATGTGCATTGAATTCAAATCTTTAAATACGATCACTCTCAATTTCTGGTACACTTTTACTTGGATAAATGACTTTTTAGGTTAGTTATAGTGTGTAAAGTACTTTGCCAAGCTAGATTTAAAATCTAGATATCGTCAACTCCATATCAAGGAAGAAGATTCTTTAGATACTATATATAATATGAAGTAAGGTCCATATGAGTGGTTATGCCATTTGGGTTTAATAATCAACCAACTATTTTTATTTAATGAATGATGTGTTCCATACATTCCTAGATTCATTTGTCATCATTTATTTGGATTCCTAGATTTTGGTAGTTAGACTATTGTGTGCTTCTAGAAACTAGAGTGACACCTAATAACCCTAAAGGTTTCATTGAAACTACATGAACCAAGTTATGGAAACCATCATTAGTAATAAATCAAGCATTATCCTCTTCAATCCATTAAATATAAAAGAAAATGACAATAATTAACTATTTCAAGATTCTCAGGTTTATTACGATACATTTATGAAAAAATGGGTAAGAATGGCAATGGATGGGTGACAATATATGGTAATATGAGCAATAAATGTTGTTTTAAATGGTAAGAAAAATGACAAATTGATGACCAAAAAAATAGCTTCTCATTGTAGGCTATAACCTAATTAAGACTCCATCGTCTATGATGAGCGAGATCTAACCTTCTCTAGGTGCCAACTTGATTGAGGTTCCAACCTTGATGACGAGTAGGCTCAACCTGCTATAGGATCCAACCTGATTGAGGCTCCAAAGTACTTCTTCAAATTCCTTGTGGACATCTATTTCATCTCATTTTCAAACTAGATCCACTAACACCATATATTACTAAACTATAAGAAATATTGTAGTCTGTAAAACACTATCCTTATCACAATTTGTACTATGAATTTAACCTATAGAAAATGTCACTTCCATCAAATATGAGTCAAAATAACATAAAAAAGTTATGGTTACATTCACCTATAAACCTTGTTCATCAATCTTCTTTTGGAACTCAATTTGGATAAATAATGACTCCAGAACATCAAAGTAACCATATGTAACCATATAACCAATTAAATGCTCTACAAACATGACTTTTTCAGTAACTCTTCAAAATAATTGCTATATTTTAGTGTCGGTCAACGAATACTGTAAAACATGTGACAAAATGGAAAATATACATAAAATAATCAAACTTGTTCACCACCAAGGGTTGAACCCATGACCAACCATACACAGTGTGCATGCTATACCAATTTTGTTCCCTGGTGTGACTTTCTATGTATGCAAAACTAGTTTTATTTAACATAAAATCGCTAGATTTAAAATCCCACATCTATCCATCCTGGAAACCCAAACATACATGAATCAATTAGGCTCAAAAAGCACAAGGATTGTATGTATATTGGTAGGACCCTGTGGCCTGACACTCAGAATAACCTCGATCAATATAAACAATACTAAGATCCCTATGTGCTTGAATCAATTCACAATAGTGGTGAGGCTTGTGTGGCCTACCTCATTCATTAGTGATAAACCTTCATGCTCGAACAAATACACAACAATAATGAGGCTTGCATATCTTTCCTCCATCATTGGTGATAACCCTTCGTGTTTGAACCAAAACACAACAATGGTGATGCCTGCATATCCTGCCTCCATGAACATAAGCAATAGTGATAGCCCTCATGCTTGAATTAATAAAAAATAGTGATGAGGTATGTGACTCTAATTAACACCAAATAATGGCAAGTCCCATGATTCAAATCGACTATACAAAAACGTGACGAGGCTTATGGCTTGCACCAATAATAAAAAACCATGGTGAGGCCTACATCTTGGATCAATAATACAAAACCATGGTGAGACCTATGGGTTGGATCAAAAATAAATAAACATGGGGAGGCCCTATAGCTTGATTCAACAATACACAACCATGTTTGAGGCTTTGCGACTTGGATCAATAATACAACCCATGCATAACTAGAACAAACAAATAAAACAAAATGTGCTCCTTCATTAGTTTGATTTCACTATATATCACGTTGTATCCATGATCATTGTTACCTCCATACCGATCAAGCTACCCATATATATAAATAAGTGTGTGTGTGTGTTTCATAAGTGGTATCGAGATGGTCGAGCTAACCAAAGGCTCCATTAAGCAAGGTGCAAAACTTGGACCATATGACCTTTGTAAATGTTCCATACAACCTATCCTTGGAGCTGACCTTTTGATTTTGATTGGGCCCCCCAAATTGCCTTGTGACCACCCCGTGTGACATGGGGATCACTAGTCCTTAGCACAATTATGTCTTCATGATGTCATCATGCCATGCGACTACTTGCGTCAAGCATGACGTGTGTCACATTTTTTAGACTTTGTTCCAATTAAAATGGGCCAAATCAACTTGCTACGTGGTGACCTACAAAGGCACCATGTCATCATGTTGACATCATTTGGATCCACATCATCACTTAATAAGACAATGCCACATGTCAATATTTAGTTGGTCAATAAACATGGTGCAACTTCACCGTCATCTAACCATTGACCCGTTGGAGGTACCATTGATTTTTTCGAAACCTATGGTCCTACACGTCGTTGAATGACATTAACTAGTGCACAACTCCACATGATCATGGCCATTAATGACTATTTTTCTTAATGGTAGATTCACTCCAAACTTCCCCATTTTTTAACTCTTTAATAATTTGGGTTTGGCTCTAAGTTTTCCTTTCTAATTTGATCCAACTAATGTTGATTTTAAACTAGTTGTAAATTCTCATTCGGGAAGACATTTTCTAAGCAAGCTATACCTTTGGAAAGGCATTGATGATCTCTCTACAACCATACTGATTATATGATATTTTGAGAAACATAACTTCATCAAAATCTCAAATAACTTCAAGAACTCACATTATCATATGATGGGACCATGTAAAGGATTCAACTATATATCACTACATAAAGAGTCACGTTGCTTCTTGGATCATCAAAGATGGTATTGTTGTTGTTATTAAAAACCTCCCTTTGGACGTCAATGAAAACTTGGTTTTCATCAATGACAACCTGAAGTGCAACAATAATAACTTTGGATATTAAAATCTAGAAGTTTGTGATTCAAAGCAAGAGACAAAAAAAAAAATCCACAAGCAAGAAAAAAAGAGGCTATGAAAAAACAATGTCAAAACAATTCTAGCGAAATTGAAAGAAATTTTATCTTAAAATTACATTAAGATGGAACCTTATAATCATTACAAAATCTTTCATATAGAACAAGGTCCAACTCATTTATAGGATGAGGAGGTGATGTTAGAAATCATTATTCACATAATATCTCAACAGGAAAATGTGCAACTTCTAAAGATAATATCAAAGGAAGAATTTTGGACAATGCTAAAATATCTTTAATCCACATAAAGCTTCTATTCCAAGTGGATACTCGTCTCACTTTCTTTAGCACTATTGGTCAATTACCAAATTTGATTTATGCAGGATGATCGAATATGTGTTTCTTCATTCTAGGATGGGAGGAGGGATCGAGTCCACCTTCCTTGCACTTACACGAAAAGAGGTTAAGCCTTCTTACTTCTCTAGGTTTAGACCTATTTATTTATGTAATGTCTCCTATATTTTTTTTCAATTTATTTTGCTTCACACGTAAAGTTTTTTTTCTTTCTCAAGCTAACTTCTAAAAACTATGGAGCTTTTGTAAGTAAAAGAAAACATTGGATAATATCATTCTAGTGCAAGAAGTTGTCCACTCAAGAAAAACAAGGAAAGAGAAGGAAATGATCATCAAATTAGATATGGCTAATTTCTTTGATAGAGTTAGAAACTCTCTTTTATTCTCAATGCTTAAGAAATTTGGTTTTGACAAGAAATTTATTAAATGGATAGCATAATGCATTGAATATATCTATATTCCCCCTCTAGTTAATCGAAGATCGATGGGTTTCTTTAAGGCCACTCATGGGTTAAGGAAGGGGTATCCCCTTTTCATTTACTATATATTCTTATGACTGATTCTCTAAGAATAAGGCTAAACAAAGAAAGAAGATCAAGTTCCTTACCAAGTGTTAGATATAAGAGAGGATTCAAGAGCTAAATCACTCCCAATTTGCAGATGAAACTATTATTAAAAGAGATTCCACACCCATCACTAATAGATTCAAAATAATCTTGGAAAGTATTTCTTTAGTTTCAGGGGTGTTAATTAATGTGGTTAAAAGCTTCATTTATTCATGGAACACAAATATGAGTATGTAAAAGATTTTGTTTCATTCAATGGGTTCTTGATTTTAGACACTTTGACTTAGTTTACTTACTTGGGGATGCCCATCTCCCTAAAACCTTTCCCTCATCCCTATTAGACTCTTTTGTTGGAAAAAATGAAATTAAAATTCAATTGTTGGGGATCCTTATTACAAATCATTTTTTCACATCTAATCAAATGGAAATAAAAACTTGGATCAATCAACATCCTTAAAATAAATTCATTATTCCTTTGTAAAGTCCTAAGCATCATTTCTCCAAAAAGTCTGCGTTTCTAGGTCAATCAGCTCAAAAACTATGTTTTTGGCCCTAAAGCACCTTGAAATTCAGTCCACCTACAATGGTTGCAAGTTGCATAACTAAGCACCTGCACTGACCAACGCAGGTTACTCTCCTTTACAGGTGTGATCGTTCTAGAATTTCAAGAAAAATAAAAAATATTTATGAAACTTCTCCTCCCATAAGTTTCTAGGGTGGTTAACCATTTATCATTGATAAAGATCTCAAATTCCTACTCTATGGGTATTATCTGTTATCTTTAGATCTTATCCTCCTTTATATATGGATCTCAAGCCTAGAATGGTTTATCCTAAACTTCCACTTTTACCCTATAAATTTACTACCTCCCATAGAGTCTAGGTTGGATTTTGGAGATTAGTAGTGCCCTCATGCTGCTACTTTGAGCTTAAGGAATCATCATCCATTGATGCATTAGGGTTGAAGGTTTGCTTTGTGGCAAGGAAGGACAAGACAATTGGGGAGAAATCTACAAAGTCAAGCATTTATAAATGGTTGTAACTCTCTCTTTCATTTATTAATTAAAAAATAACTCTATTTTCCTATACTTGTATCATGTTGATGCTTATGTACTTCAATTCCTTTTGACTCATTAATTAGAGACATTAGTTTATGCTATGTGGATATTGTAGTTCTCTTGATTGTTTTAGTCATTTTCTAGGTTTCATTTATAGCACTTGGAGCTAGAGTTGGAGATTACAAGCAAGGAGAGGAGGGATTACTAAATATTTGAGGTACGTCCCGTTCCCATATTCTAATCTCTCTAAGGAAAACATAGATTTCTTTTCCTCTATTGCTTCTACTAGATCAGGCCACTAGATCTAGGCAACTCATTTTCGTCTACAGAAGTGATTTTTTCACATAACAACTTGGCGAGTCCACTGGGGACCAAGATTTCCCTTTAGTGATTTCCTTGACCTAGTAATTTTTGACCTTTCAAAGTGACCTGAATTGACTTGTTTAGATAGTAATTGGCCTTAAGAAAACATAATTCTGAGCTTGTTAGGGTTTTTTGTGTTGTTTTTATATAAAATTAGCCCCTATGCACTCTTTGTTTTGACATAGAGCGACCAGACACAATCTTTCCTCCATATAAGTGTGATGGTTCGCACTAATGCCCATTATGCACATGCAATGGTCTTGTAGGAAGCAAAAATTTGCATTTTTATGCCTTGATCTGAGTTATAATTTGATCCATAATGTTTTCTTGAGTGTCTGAACTTGTCTGTGCCTCTATAAAGTTGTCATTGTGTTTAAATTTGGATTTGTTTGCCTTTGATGAGAGTTTTTCCAATTTTTGTTTCTTCTTGTCATTAAGGTTGTAAACACTAGAGCTTGATTGTTGGTTTGATAAAATTAATTTTCATATTACAATTTAAATCTGTGAGTTCTTTTGGTCAATGATTCGAATTTAAACAAGAATGCAACAACTTACAGATATAATCATAAATACAAAGATGCAACAGAAAAACACTTCCTTTCATTAATAGAAAAATATTGAACTATGCTTATAAACAAAATGGAAATAAGATAGCTCGGGCAATGGTAGCTTATCTCTGAGAAGAGATATGGTGGCTACATGCCTCTAAAATGTGTTACAATGAGGCTCAAAGGCCTATTTATTATTGAGAAACAATGGAAAAGCCTAAACATCCAAAAACTTAACCCTAGGAGATGAAGCACCAAAACTGTGTGCCCCGTTTGGGTAAATTGGTACATCAAATTCCTGGGGTCGTAACTTTGGCATATGATCTCCGTTTGGCTATCATAATACCTTGTTTCCAAGATCTTGGAGAGAAGTTTAAAAATAAATTAGCAGGTGGGTTTGGGACATTTCCAGTCTCTTTGTTTTCCCTAAAAACGTCGTTTAGGGCCTCAAAATGGCTCTGGAAGTTCAAGACCCAAAAAAAACTTCCAAAATAGTAAATTGTGCTACAATTAGGGAAACCGGAAAACTGAAGGAGACAATGTTGGGGGTTCAAGTGGAATAAGCGGGTGGCCACCAATATCCACTTGGATCAATCAATGATCTAGCCTCACTTTCATTTTCAATTTCATTTTCATTGCATTTGAAATTGAAAAGGAAAAGAAAAGAAAATTTTCAGTTTGTTAACAATTGTGTATGAGTGTTAATTGCCTTTGAGTGTCATCTCTTTTTATCTTTGGAATTTTCTCCCAATTTCAATTTAAGTCCTCTATTAATGAAATCTTAGATTGCATTGGATTTCAATGGGAATTTCCTTTACTTTCACTTGATTGATTGCATTAGTGAAGGAAGGTATTGATGTTCATACATAGTCTTGTTATATTGTTCTTTCACTGATTTGGAATCATCTTGTGTTTTTTTTTAAGAATTCTCTTTCATAAATTGCATTTGCATAGTTATAATTCTAATTTTCACAACCGAAAGGAAATTGTGCATAGATGACATTTGCATAGTTTTTAGGGGAATTGTACATAGATTACAGTGCATGGCTTGGCATCATATATGGTTTTGAATTGCACTAGAATAGTACAATGAAAGGTCTACTTAGGAATCTCTTATTTGCTGCATCTTTGATTGTTGCATCATTGTTTGTTTCTTCCTTCTCGTAGATAGATCTTCATCGAAATGAAAGAGTTCTTTTCGTCATGTTAGTTGCATTATAGGAAGTGCGGGTGAACTACCACAGATTGCGCTTCCACATACCTTTGGGTATATTTTGGAAGTCCCCATTAGGTTGCTATCCTACCATAGGTAACCGAGTCAAACACCTTGTTTACTCTAATACACTGAACACAACATTTGGGGAGATTTCCTACACGTATTGGAAATGATATATTGTAGTTCACAATGACTTGGTAAATCATTTTTCCTAGTTACCCCTGTTTTGTTTTATTTTGTGTCTTTAATTTATAAAATCAATTAATTAACCATGGAACAACTCCTTAGTAAATATGAGGTTGAGAATAATGGCAATAGTTTCTTATTCCATCAATCAAGGAACCCCTTTGACGAGAATCTTGGTCGTTTTCCTTCTTTTGGAAATATTGGTGATCTTTATATGGAAACGTTGTCCCTTCCCAGATTTACCATTGGTTTACGAATTTGGTTATTTTCAACCTCCTTGGTTCTGAATGTTCAAACTACTCCTCAACCAAGTAGTCCTCCACCTAAATAACATCAACATCAAGTTTATCCTAAAGTTGAGCCTTTTCCTTCTTCACCTATTGTTTCTTCATCCCTTCCTTCCTCCTCGCTTGATGAAAGTCTCGATTCTAGTAACCAGGAAGCTAAGAAGAAGAAGAGAAAGCCAAATAAGCAATGGGGCAACCAAGAAACCATTGCTACTGATGCAACTAATGTAAAGAAACTTTTCATCAAGCCCCGTAATGTGAAGTTCCTTGTAAGATTTGTAAAGGTGACCACCTTCTTAGACATTTCCCCGGTATTCCACAAATATTAGAAGTCTGGTCTACAAGCTCACATAAGCCTTTTTCATCAACCTTTGGAGATCATGTTGGTGATAAACCATCAACTAGTGATAGTAAGGTCCACAAGAAGAAGGGTAAATTTAAGTTTCCATGTAGGTTATGTGAATGGAATCATCCAATTCACCTTTTCCCTTATATGGATGAAGCATCCAAAGTGTTGGAGACCCTTACAACCTCTCAACCATGACTTCCAGCTAGTTACCAAAAGTTTTCTCCCAATAATCCACTAGTTGAAGAAGTGATTGATCTAAATCCAATCAATCCCACTCTCTCATAACACAAATCCCCTGAGTCTATTCCCAACCAACCATCAGTTGAGAAAATGGTTGCCTCAATTCCACCTTCAGTTGATCATACTTTTCTCATAGAGAGTGAAGTTCATGCTGCTTAATTTCTTCTTGTTTGCTTAGATCCTATCAAACAAGGGGAAATTTATCCTATTATTATATAACCCCCTCCAAGTAATGACTTGGTCATACTATTCAACGGGTACAAGCAAGTCAACGTATTTTATAGCATGCCACATGTTCCAATTAGTCAGCCTGTTCCAGAAATGATGAAAATTATGTCAAATAAACCATTACAAGGAATACCCTAAGCTCCTGTTGGTCAGATAGCAACCATGAAACAACCTTATTCAAGCCAATATTTCCAAGGTCAACCTTTTCAACAATATCAGGGTTTTCCTCAACTAGAAAACCTAGTATGGATCATCCTAATTATTAAAATAGTCTGTATCAAGGTGGGTTGAAAATGTCAGTAGCCAAACCCATCCGGTCCTGTCTTAGATATCCCTCACCAATAGTTAACCTTCCCCCACAAGGTTATTGAGCTACCTAAGGATGAAGCAAATTTCCCTTTATTGTATCAATCTCGTTAAAAAATTGAACAAGGTCTCGGAGCAAAGTTCGTTTGAATCTTGTGTCAAGCTCGTAAAAAAATGACACAAGGTCCTGGAAAAGAATTTATTTTCTTGTGTCAAGCTCATAAGAAATGAAACAAGGTCCCATGAGAAGATTTCTTTTTCTTGTGTTAGTCTTGTTAAAAAATGAAACATGTTCCCTTCTAATTTGAGTCTTTGACGAGATGTTGTAAATGTTGAGTTGAGTCTTTCACTTGATCTCGTAAATGAACCTTCTTTCCATCCACCTATTAGTAACCAATACCCTACTTAGTTGAATGAAATGAAGCTTGAGGGGCATGTGCCTAGAGTCATGTTATTATGTTGGGGGCATGAAAACTTATTTCAATCACAGTTTTTCCTTTGTTTCAAGCTTATGTAAAAATGAAACCACTCTCAAGCATAGTTTTTCTCCATTTCAAGCTTGTGTAAAAATGAAACCACACTCAAGCATATTTTTTCGTCGTTTTGAGATTGTGTAAAAATGAAACCACTCTCAAGCATAATTTTTCTCACGTTTCAAGCTTGTGTAAAAATGAAACTATCCTCAAGTATACTCAAACATAGTTTCCACATGTTTCAAGCTTGTGTAAAAATGAAAAAAATCTCATCCTATTCTCGTGATTGCCATTTATATGAGGTTGTTTATACTAGATGAGCCTTGGTTTTCTCATTCCATCATCGCCATCTGCTTGGTCGATCATACGCTTTCACTTAGTGTTTTACCCTTTCCAGACGAACCGTTGTGATGAATGGTCATATTAGCCAACCTATTGACCTCTACGTGTTTTGAGTAGTTCCATCATGACGTAACTAATTTCTATCCTTTATACCACACATTCCTCTAGGAGGAGTCCTCTTTTCTCTCTTTTCAGACTCCCAAAACATGAAAAGGTTGTCGATCACTTGTATTTTCAAACTCGTTAAAGTAAATGAAAAGATGTCTACCCAATATAAGTTTAACCCTTTACTGAACTAGGATACAATATTTATGAAAAGGGAATACTTTAGTCGAACATGACTAAAAGGTTATCCTAAGTATCACTTTATTCCTTTTAGACTCAAGAGACTAAATTTATGAAAAGGAACCTTTGGAGTT
Organism: Pinus taeda; assembly: GCA_000404065.3. Taxonomy (NCBI): domain Eukaryota; kingdom Viridiplantae; phylum Streptophyta; class Pinopsida; order Pinales; family Pinaceae; genus Pinus; species Pinus taeda. The sequence continues at coordinate 59,595 of APFE030440995.1, read as the reverse complement.
TTCTTTCTCACCTCTTTTTCAAAATCTCTAAACATGAAAAAGAAGTCAAGTTACACCTTCACTAGACTCATACAAGCATCAAACAATGTTGGACTCGTTGACCATGATGGGACCAAACCAATCCTTATCAAGGTTCATTAAATATGATTAGAAGGATTCATCCAAAGGATGAACTTATATATCAAGCACATGTTATCCTCCTCAAGCATGTCAAAAATAAAGAGATACTTGGGAAATTGGGAAAATAGGGAACTAAAACTATTAATGGAAGTGAGTCACTCTTGAACATGACACTCTTTCACTTCATCTCCGTGACTGTTGGGTTTGGAAATATGTATACCTCTTTGGTTAATCACACCATGTTGAAAACCTTTGTTATTGGTTTTTAGTCAATGTTGTGAACTCTATAAAGTGTCAATGATGTGCTCAAGAGAAGTCCTTCAGTTGACATCTACTACAATATTCTTAATCTTTCTTTCATGTCTACGTTCGTGAAACAATTCTGCATCAGTATCATTCTATCTTAAATATTGATATCTGTTTCATGTCATTGAAGAGGGATACATCAAGGCCCTCTTGCGACAAGCCTCTTCCTATCGACGTTATCTCATTATCTAGGAAATTGACTTAGAAACTCTTTCTAGTAACTTGGAGCTTGCATACCTAAATGGAAAGTTTCCTTTCTTTTGGCAAAAGGTTCTCATCATTGGCCTTCGATCAGAAGATTATGTGTGGTTTGCAACTTCATCTCATTCATTCACACCACATACATTGCACTATAGTACCTTGAGATCCATTATCAATATTGATGGTTTCTCTTTCATTTGTTAACAAATTATATCATTGCCCAGTAATCAAATGGTGTCTACCATGTTCGACTCCAAATCATTTATTCACATGGTTAGACTCGACTATCGAGTCACGAGGTAGAATACCCCAGATCTAGTTACATCCATATGGGCTGCGATTTTAGGATTCATACAAGATTACAAAGTATGATGGATATGATCATTCAGATAGTCATCCAAGCATGGATCCACCATTTTCCATTAGTGGATGTGACATTTTTATCATTGTACATGTATATTGGCCTATATGCTAAGTATGGGTATGCTTCCCTCAACAATGATATCATGATAATATGTATTGTAATAGATGATGATCTCAACCAATCTATTCTTGATCCAAACTTGTCACAAGGTAAACCACTTCAATCCTAAACCAATGCTTCTAACTTTATAATTTAGGGGGAAACCTGTTACAAATCATTTTGTCACATTCAATCAAATGGCCTAAAAACTCAAATCAATAAACATCCTTAACACTTTGTCATTATCCCTTCGCAAAGCCCTAAGCATCATTTCTCCAAAAAGTCTAAGTTTCTAGGTCAATCATCTCAAAAACTATGTTTTTGGCCCCAACACACCTTGAACTTCAATCCACCTTAAATGGTTGCAAGTTGAATAACCGAGGACCTATAATGACCAGCGTAGGCTTCTCTCCTTTATAGGTGTGCTGGTTTTAGAATTTCAGGAAAAATATAAAATATTTATGAAACTTCTCCTTCCATAAGCTTCTAGGGTGATTTTAACAATTTACGCTTGATAGACATCTAGAATTACTATTATAGAGATTTTACCTCTTATTCATAGAGCTTATCCTCCTTCATATGTAGATCTCAAACCTACATTGGTAGATCTTAAACTACCACTTTCACCCTATAAATCCACTGCATCCCATAGAGTCTATGTTGTATTTTGGAGATTACTAGTGCCCTCATGCTTCTACTTTGAGCTTAACGAAACATCATCCATTGATGCAGTAGGGTTGAAGTTGAAGGTTTCCTTTGTGGCAAGGAAGGACAAGACAATTCGAGAGACATCTACAAAGTCAAACATCTATAAATGGTTGTAACTCTCTCCTTCATTTATTAATACAAAAAACACTCTATTTTCCTATACTTGTATCATGTTGATGCTTATGTATTTCATTACCTTTTGAATCATTTATTAGAGACATTAGTTTATGCTATATGGATATTGTATTTCTCTTGCTTGTTTCAATCATTTTACATGTTCCATTTATATCACTTGGAGCTAGAGTTGGAGCTTACAAGCAAGGAGAAGAGGAGGGCTTACTACAGATTCTATGAAGTTCCCTTTCCCATATTATAATCTCTCTAAGGAAAATAGAGATATGTTTTCCCCTGTTGTTTCTAGATTAGGCCACTAGATCTAGCGAGTTCATTTTTGTCTGCAGAAGTAAATTTTCCACATAACAAGCCTAATGGCTAAATCTAGCTAGAAGAGTTGTTTTATAAATTCTATCCTCTCTACTCTTCTTCTATTTGAATTCACATATATGTTGCATTCAAAAAGGATTAGAGACAACCCTATTATAGGAATAATAAAATTTATTTGGCAAGGAGAAATCAAACATAAAAATATTTCATCTAATGAATTGGGTTCTGGTGAGAACCCTAGAAGTCCATGATGCTTTAGGTATAAAATATTTGTCTTATGAATCTTGATTTGGGTGGAAAATTGGCTTGGAGACTTATCCCTAAAAAAAATGATTAGGGGAAGTAATTTATGGTCAAGAATTATTTTCAAAGTGAAAGGATGATATGTCTCAAATCATCACCTCAAGTTAAGGGGCACTCCCAAATCTAGAGACTAGTCTCAACCTCCACTCCTTTAATTAGAACTAGATTATATTGGATTCATAATAATGGATGTGACATCAATATTTAGTCTTCTTCCATCTTGGGCAATTCTCTCGTAGAAAATAGCAGTTGTCTTCTTCCCCTTCAATTTTGGCTCTCTAACAAAAATAAACTTACACTGTTTGAAATCTCCTTTTGGTTAGTTGATGAAGAATGGAATGGATGGTCTTGGGGAAGAGTTCCCCCTCCTTTTTCCTCCCTCATGCTTAATTTAGAAATAATACAATTTGGAAGAACCCCTAATTCATTAACAATGAAATATAAAAGAGGTTGAGGTATTTTTACTTACATAGAAAACTATGTTTACAATTCGCTCCTTTTTCCTAATGGAACACCCCTTAAATTTTAAATATGGTCTCATTTATGGAATCCTAACAATATGGATAAATTTAATTTTTTTTATTGGATGCTATCACAAAAAAAAATATTTACCACAGAAAATGTCCTTAAAAGAGGAATCACAGGGCCCTCCAGATGTGTCTTGTGCCAAGAAAAAGAGGAAATGAATCAATCACTTATTCCTAGAGTGTGAATTTTCCAAATAAATATGGTATCTTTCTTTAAAAAGTATCTCACGTAGGACTATCTGGCCTGTGATTATTTCTCAGTTCTTTGATTCTTATGATACACATTATGTAGGCAAATTATATGGGAAATATCTCTTCAAAAGGATTTGGTGGGTTGTAATGTACCTAGTCCCTAGTCGACTCACAATACCACACACCACAACCAGGTACTACAAATTTCTTTAGCAGAAGCCTCAACACCTGGATCATTTCCTAAGCCCTTGTGACTACACTAGCCCACTTCCAATACTTTGTATCAAACTCCTTATTGTAAATATGTCCTCATACCTATATAAGTTCTGCTAAGGAAAAACCCCTGCATGTGGAACTACTTATCTAATTACAATTAATACAAATATATTACCTGTAATACCCAACTCAGAGCACCATGTGCAATATAAATTCATCTAATTTGATAACATTAAGCATATTAGAATAACATTAATGCAAAATGGAATATTAATCTCATCAACACCAAGCCCTAACTATGGTTTGAATACATAAACATACAAGTAAATGCATCACATGGTACTCAATAATTACAAAAAATACCTAAATTAGTGTTTACCATTAGGACACATAAATACACATAAAAATAACATCATATATATTCAATACTTATATGACTAAAAATGGTCAACTAACTATAGGCTCTCCATGTTCCAACTAGCCATATATCATGTGGTTCATAAATCTCCACAAGAAACGATATAAACCAAATAACAAAAAATTGCCTAGGCACCAACCTCAATAGCCTCAATCTCCAGCCACAAGCTCACACTCCCCTAACCTATGTTAGTTTTTGGAGTAGCAACAAACAGGTGTTCTAGTCTCTAATATGTCTAAGAGACTAAGGATTAGTTTTTGGAGTAGCAACAATTAGGTGTTCTAGTCTCTAATATGTCTAAGAGGCTAAGGAACACGATATATCCAAAACCTAGAATTATTTGTGTGAGAAAAGACCCAGAAACACCTCAATTAAATTAGTTAGCCATAATTAAAAATATTTTCTTAGTCTAACTTAGAAAAAGTGGTTAATTAAAGGGAATTATTTAAGGAAGTTTGATTTTACTTTAGAGACTTCTATTGATGAAGTCAATATGATCTTATACATCGGTTGAGATGTGATCATGGCTGTTGAGACTCCAATGGGAGATTATAAGAGCAAGTTGAAGGGTTTGGAGAAGGCATTGAGTATTTTGTGAGCAATTTGTGTACCTAGTTGCAAGTATTCAACAAGGTCATAGCTGAATTTAGGGAAGCATCAGAGGCATGGTTTTCAGTAGAGATTTGAGAGCAGGAGTCCACAGGATATTTCCTCAGTATTTATTTCCAGTGTCCGAGAGATAGGAAGAGGACATTGAATTCATATGTAGAGGATGTCACATCAACTAGTGCTAGTATCTCAAATTCTTGGTGTGAGTTTCCAAAGGAAACCATGTTTCAGTTGCTAGAGGCTAGGTCTATTTTTTCGAAGGCAGAGGGAGTGGGTTTTAGAGACAAAGGGATGTAGGACGACTTGCAAGAAGGTGATTCTAGAGTTATAGAGGGAGACAAGATGTCTCCAGTTTAGTTTTATACTAGAGATTGTTGAAGCTTTTCCAAAAAGGAAAGCATATCATTGTACTCTTGAATTATTGAATAATAGTAAAACCCTTATCTGTTGCACTAGTTTTCCCTTCAGGGTTTTTCCAGGGACAATTTTCTAAAAATAATGATGTCAATTTTATGTGTGCATGCATATTTTATCAGTTCCAGTTTTTATATTCAATCACATATATTTATTTGTGAAGATTGCAATTGTAAATTATTCACTATTTTTCATAATATTAATTTATAGAAGACAAATAAACTGCACAAGTTAGGAAAATAATATCCAAGATTTGCAATATGGAAATTTCACATGGTATCAGGGTAGAAGATCAGATCATAAAGGCTCTAGAGTGAAGAGAGCGAGGGTTGTGTAGTTCATAGGGAGATCTGAGGCACATAACAACCAAATATGCATAGGCCTAGCTAGGAAATAAAAAATGCAGAGAGGCAAGAATTCGATTTCTAGTATAGTTTGGAGGAAAATTTTGAATTGTCTCAGAGCAGCAGAAGAATGTAGTGAGGTTGTTGGAAAGGGTTTCCAATGCGCATATCAAAGATTCACAAAGAAAATATAGCGCAAATATTTGCGACATAAAGGTTTTGGAGTAGTAGATCAGTGTAGGTAAAGGAAGAGAAATCACACATAATTTTAAGTAGAGGGAATTTCTAGGAAAATTCTGAAATGGTTTCTAGTTTCCTAGTGTCAGGAAGGAAGGCCAAAATTTTGTAATAGAGGCTGAGTCGAGGCAGTGCAAATTTTCGTATTATACTACTAGTTAAGCCAATATTTGTTTCAGGGTCAATAGTGTGTGTTCTAATGTTAGAAGATGTTTTAGAGGTATAGTGAGTTGTCCAAGAGTGAAGCATCAGGCTATGCAAATTTCTAGAAGAGGATCTAGAGGTTAGTGCAAGTTCCCTAGTAGCAACGCGAGTATTGGAAGGAAGCCTAAGTTAATTTTTTGGAAGGAGAAGGAAGTTTCCTAGTTCATTAGTTCTTCACTTTATTGAGTTTCAAATATTTTCTCAATCATGGCCACAACATGAATTAGAGATCAGGACAAGTTGGATGGAGCCTCCAACTTTGGCAAGATGGCTAGGATGTTATTCCTATTGGATGAACATGTCTTAAGGAGTTCATGAAAATAGTTGTCGTTGAACTAATAGATTCTATCCTGTTACATGATTATAGGAAGGCAATGGCCAAGGCTAAGAGTATGGTCCTCAATAGAGTAGACGATCATATCGTCCCACATATCACAGAGAAGACAACAATGAAGGAGATGTGGGATGCATCAGTAAGTTGTACCAGTATCGTTTCAAGAGTCTGAAGATGATTCTTTAGGAGAAGATGAGGATGGCCAAAGTGTAGAAGGGCTAGAATGTAAAATCCTATCTCACCATAATTTAGGGTGTCAGAGATGAACTTGCAGGAGTTGGAGAGAATCCAACAAAGGATTATTTGGTGTGTATAACTCTCAATAGGTTTTCCAATGAATGACGAACATTTCTTTAGGTAATTACTAGATGAGAGAGGCTACCAGATGGGTAACTCCTTTGGAGTGACTTCACTCAAGAGGAGATAAGGATTAGTCTCATTGATGGTACTACCAGCAACAGTGGCAAGGGATTGAAGGTAGAGAAGGAAGAGGAAAACATCACTCTTGCAAGGAAGTGAAAAGAAAATAAGGGTCCCAACTAGGGAAAAGACTCTAAATGATATAATAAGAAGAAAGATATGTGAAAGTTCAAGTGCTTCATATGTCATGAGCTTAGTTACTATGTCAACCAATGTCTAAAGAGGAAGAAGGACAAGAAGGGGAAGCAGAAAACAACTTTGGTAGAGATTGATGATTTTTCCACCAAATTGGGGATGAATTTTCTATGTTTACAACATTATCAGAAGGAGGAGGAGTATGACACTCTAGTATGCCATATTGGGTAGGGTCTAAGGGAGGAGTAGGAGGAGGTCTAGATCTATCCATGGAGTGCTTGATCAGTAGATTAGATGCAGTTGTTGTGTGTTCCTCGGTTGGATGATTACCTTTGCTATGGGAGCCCAAGAGTTAATGTAGGAGGATCAAAGTGTCAAGAAAGCACAAATAGATACTCGAGAGGGAGTTTTAGAGCCAGTTGTTAGGCACATTGAGATACTTGAGAGACAAATGTAGGGATATTTGAAATGACTCATTAGATTAGCGAGAGATCATACACATATTTGAAGTGATATAAATAGTGCAGAGGAAATGCAGGGGCATCAACAATGTAAGATCAAAGTAGTGCAATGGAAACACAAGATGGTTCAACTGTAATATGTAGCAAAATAATTAGAGATTTTGTGCAACATGGAACAATTCAGATACAAGATATTCCCACAGACTAGTAGGTGGTTGATATAATCATGAAGGCCTTAGGTAGGGAAAAGTTTGTCTACTTTAGACAGCATATGGGTATAGTTGAGAACACCTTCCTCACTAAGAGCGAGTGTTAGTTTTTGGAGTAGAAATATATATGCGTTCTATTCTTTATGATGTCTAAGAGGCCAAGGAACATGATATCTCCAAAACCCAGAAAGTGTTTCGTGAGAAAATACTTTGAGACACCTCAATTAAGTTAATTAGTCATAATTAAAATATTTCCTAAGTCTAACTTAGGAAAAGTGGTTAATTAAGGGTAATTAATTAAGGAAGTTCAATTTTTCTCGAGAGAATTCTGTTGGTGAAGTCAAGATGACCTTAGCCATCAGTTGAGATGTGATCATGGCTATTGAAACTTCAACGAGAGATTATAAGAGCATGTTAAAGGGTTTGGAGAAGGCATTTGTAACAACCCCGATTTAAAATATACAAATAATTACATCACTTTATATGATTAATAATCAACACCCAATTATTCAACTATTTAACATAGAATTTTTTAAAAACATGAGTAAAGATGACTTACCTGTATTGATGATATTCCTTACTTGTGCTTGTGCAGTTGAATGCTCTTTGAATTATTCGAACCGCAAAAAATATTTTTGGGACAAATTTCCACCCAACTGTAGGCTCAACTACACATTTCTTTCTACAGTTGACCACCCCCGAGCCCTCAATCAATGTACTACTGCCAGAGAATTCTTTGTCTCACAACACCTTTCTCCCAAGAGAATGGATGAAGGAATGATGAATCTCATCTTCCTCCTCATCTATTAAATATACCAAACAATGGAAAGGGGTCTACATACACACATTCCATGCATCAACATGCAACTTTTATTTCTTTATTTTAAGTTTTACTTAATTTAACATTTCTCTTAATTTAATTTTTTGTTATTTTATTCCTTTTACTTTTTGTTAGATTTACTTATTTTTACTATTTTTATAGTTTATATATATAATATATATTATATAAATATATATATATATAATATATATATAATATATATAACTCTAGTTTATTATTTACCATTTTATTTATTTATTATTATTATATTCTCTTCATTATTTATTATTCATTTACTAATTATTATATTTTCTTTATTATTTATTATTTATTTACTATTATTATCTTTTCTTTTTTTTACTATTTATTTACCATTATTATCTTTTTTTTATTGTTTATTATTTATTACTTATATTTTAATATTATATTATATTAATTATTATTATTATTAGGGGACATTACGACATCAAGTTTTTTGTGAGTAGTTTGACTACCCAGATGCAGGTATTCAACAAGGGCATGGTTGAAGCTAGGGAAACATTAGAGATAGGGGTTTCAACATAGATTTGAGAGCAGAAGTCTGGAAGAGATTTCCTCGGCACTTTTTCTAGTGTTTAGGAGATAGGAAGAGGAGGTTGAATTGATTTGGAAAGGAGTCCTCATTAGCTAGTGCAAATAACCATAATTCTCAATGTGAGTTGCTAGAGGAGACCATGTTTCAGTTTCTAGAGTTTAGATGTATTTTCTAGAGGCAAAGCGAGTGGGTTTTAGAGGCAAAGGGGGGTAGGATGACTTGTAGGAAGGTGATTCTAAAGTTGCAGAGGGAGAAAAGGTAACTTTAGTTTATTTTTCTAGTAGATATTTCTAGAGCTTTGCCAAAAAATTAAGTAGATTATTATACTCTTGAATTACTAAATAATAATAAAAATCTCATTTCCTGCACTAGTTTTCCATTTGGTGTTTTTTATAGAGAGAATTGTCCAAAAATAACAGTGTCAATTTTATGTGTGTGCATATTTTATTAGTTCCATTTTTTACATTATGTAGCATATTTTTTTTTGTAAAGATTGCAATTGCAAATTATTCTCTATTTGTTGTAATATTAATTTAAACAATACAAATGAACTACACAACTTAGGAGAATAATATCCAGGAATTGATATCATGGAAATTTCACAACCTGTACCCAAGTGGTGTAGCCCATCCCTCAGTGGTGCCCACCTTCTAGTGCACCTTATAGCTGATGAGGAATAGTCTCAACATTTGGCTCTAGGGCTCTGCTACTCCTGGGAATCTAGGCACCCTTTCAAAAGAATTGAATAACCCTTGTTTAGTTACAAAGTCCAATCCTAGGACCCACTAACTATCCGTGAATCAAGTTCCACTAGAACTCCATGACTATCCAAGCCATAAGCTCCACCAAGATCTCAAACTTGGATGCATTCTATTTAACATGATTAAGTAAATAACCATACTTTCTTTGGTTATAAAGTCCAAGTTTAGGACTCATGGACTGCTCAATCGGGTCCAGAGTCCAAACCCAAGACTCATTGACTAATTCCTCATTCAACCACAAATGAATGAAGTCATTAAATGAATGCCTTATAGGAAAATGCATCACTTTTATAAATGCATGGATCTCAATTGCCATGTGGAACCCGATGAGACCATGTGGGCCCAAGGTTTTCTTTTCACCAACACCTATCACATCCCCCTATTGCCAGGGAAAATTTTAAGGATGGAAAATTATCTTGAAGTTTAAAAACATTGATGAATCTCACTAGTCCCTAATATGCAAACTATATAATGTTTATTGATATATTTGTAAAATTATTCAAATTTATAATGGTTTTATATATAGTCGCTATATAATGTTGGAAATTTTTATGATATAATAATTTTATATTATAAAATTTGGGCGAATCATTTTTATAAAAAATGGAAATTGGCGAATCTTTTTTGTGGACAAATCATGGAAAATTAGCCCTACCTACGTTTATTGGCCCCTAAAATTTTTCCATGCCTATTTGCCTGTCATTGTGGGAGTTGCATTGCCCTCCATAAATCTTTTACTATCGATTGGGCTCTATCAACAACCATTATTTCCTTATTATTATTATAATATATGTTAAACAATTATGCCATATTTACAATCTCGTCCCTTTGACCATACAACCAAAACGACATATACATCCAGACACACCGACCCCAAAATCTATAAACATAAATACATAGGCATGCAGACCTGCAAAATAAATTTGGCTCACCAACCTAATGGTCACATACATCCGAGTCACAAACCAATACACATTATACACCATTATTACATTAATCATTTAGGGGTGGATCTAGCGGTGTTACATTCCCCTCCCCCTTAGAATAACACCATCCTCAATGTTCATTTTCCTTCAGTAGTAAACACTTGCTATGAGCTCTCTGGTCTTCATTGGTCTTCTCTTCACATCCCATAGTTTCTTCCACTACTGTAAAATGTCTGCCAATGGTCATAGTTACTCAGCATACACTGACAACATACAATAAATAAATAATCATATTATAAGTATGTTTACAAAACACGTATTCTATCCATAAGTATTCTATTCCTAAGAATTTTAATTCATAATTCATATATTCATAACAAAACCTAAGGCATGCAAATTGAATCCATACTTATCTATATGAGTATATTGGATGTTGACTTCATGGGTAACTACTTTCCCATCACCAATACATACCCAATACCCATCAACTTGCACTAAAGTGGTGCACTCTTTCACTACACTCAATAGTCCCTCATGTCTTGTGCCACCACCTCTAGGGCGACTTATTTCTAGAAAGTTACATTCCACCACATAGAAGATTCAATTAAATCATCTCTCTCTCTCTCTCTCTATATATATATATATAATATATAAATCTATATATATATATATATATATATAGACAGATATATAGATAGATAGATAGATATAACCATACTCACCCTTCTAGGCTCAAGAATCCACTTCACTGGTTAACAGTCACTCAAGTGATCCATCTTGACAAGGCCTTCATATATGCTCTCTCTCTCTCTCTCTCTCTCTCGCTCTAAAACCATACTCACCCTTCCAGGCTCAGGAATCCCCTTCACTGGTTAACAATCACTCGGGTGATCCATCTTGATAAGGCCTTGATATATGTTCTCCAAAAGTTTGTTGTCCTGAGTTGATACCACATATACTATGCCGTAACATATCAATAAGAGAAGGTTTAGAAAGTTTTTCCTTCTCATTCCCCTGCATATCATAGAGTTCAATAGCATAGTTGTTTTGTCTCATGAATTCATTTTTTCTTTACTATGGAAACCCCTATCACTATTACCTAGATACACATATAGTCTCTGACAGTGAAATAAATATAAACTCCCCAGTTGATTATTACAATATCAATGAAGTTCCTTCATTAGGGCTATTTATATCAATTACTACTTATTCCTAGATAACCACTATAATCTTGTTAAATCCCATGCTTTGAGTGATCATAGTCCTGCTAAATACACATCATGACCCTATTGTAATCATGTTACAAATTGTCACGACCTGTTATAACACTTTTTATAACCTAATCACATCCATGTTGTATACTTGTTATGACCCGTCAGAAGACTTGTCATAACTTGTCCCAAAACTATCATAGACCTGTTACATATTTGTTACAACTTATGGTAACACCTATCATAAGCCATATATAACCTGTTATAAACTTGTTACCACCTGTGACCAGCCACCTATTGTAACATGTAATATACTTGTGACTTTCATGCAACTAGTTCATTGGTTGTAACATGTTGTACCTGTTATAATCCTTCCACTTACATGTGAAAAATTGTTATAACCTATAATATACCTATCACTTACTTGTGATGAATCTAGTACAACCTCTTACCAACCTATTATTCCTTGCAGGATTTTTTTTATACAACTTGTATCCTATTTATACCAACTATACCTAGTTATACCACTTGTATCCCTATAACAAAACATGTATATGATCATGTTATAAAACTGTCATCTCTTGTCACAATCCAGTGAAACCCTATACATGAACCTATTTTGCAGCTAGGTGTGTTACTTTTCCAATGTCTATCCTATGTTATTACATCATTTCTTTGATTATGTAGCGTTTACTTCTCATTTCACAGTAGTTAACTAACATACATAATGTGTTATGTATTCAAAATCAAAGTTATGTTCTGAGAACTCCTCAAGATATGATATCTTGAATTTATAATAGCTTGTTATAAATTCTCTAAGCATGTTTGACATTCTCCAACTTTCATTTGTTAACCAAACCCTAGTTCTCCCTTCAGGCACAACCTCTCACATAGCTTTCACATCTGTTGAATGCAGGATTTAAAAATATTATTGAGTGAATAGTAGAAGCAAGTGTTATTCCTCTTTATTCAACTCTTATTGTAAAAACACAAATGCTCTCTTTGTCGCCATTACACTAGGTAGTAATTTTTACTGCATAGGAAGCAACATCCATTCAAGTTAAAATACATTAGGCTTGTTTCCTCTTATTCTCATTTTACTAGGATTAAAGTTTCATGAGCATTCCCATCTGCATGTCTCAATCGAAACATCTAGCTAACTCAAAGAATTATACATCCAATCAATTAATTACAACCCTCGACCATTTAAGGTAGGCTTCACAACATCAGATCCTAAATCTAGGTAGGGTTTCATAAGTCATTGACATGAGTCAAATTTTCCAAAGGTCTATTAGAAAATATTAGTTATCCAACAAACAAGGAACAACATTCTTTCCATAGAATAAAACTTTCTTGGTACACTTATCAAGTCTTGTTGTCCAAAAGATATCCATCAATTACACCTGGCCTTTATATCATGGTTTTGATTGCTAATTATGATCTTAAACCACCTTTACAGTAACACTTTAGATGGAAAACTGGTTCTTACTTCATCATGCCAAGGAAGTTGACTCAACTTCCTTATTCTTGGCATAATTTGTACTCAATAATCTTGTCCTTGTTTTTTTTCTTTTATTTTAACCAACCACAATTCATAGCCTTTTTACCCCTATAGTCTCCATGTGATATTTTCTCCAAAATTCTCACCCAACTTTAAATTTTTGGTTTTCTAATTTGTACTCTTATTTAATATATTTCTATTAACTATCCATTTATTAAATTCCATTACCTGGGCTAAAAGTTATGCCCTCCAGAAGTTTAGCCTACCAAGTACTTCTTATAGGTTTCTCTTAAAATTTTAATAGAATTTGGCCTCAGGTAAAAATTCTATATTGATAGCTATGTTCTTCTTAGAAACAAATTTATTTTTACTATTTACTTCTCCAATTCCGACTCTTGGGATGTAAGTTATGGCCCTGAGAAGTTTGGGTTATTTTTCTCAATTTACTCTAGTTTTCTAGGGTTTAAAATTTAATTTCTACATTATATAGTCCTCTTGCATTTTAATGTATATAATAGGGCTCTATCTTTTTCTCAGTGCCTTGTGCTTCTACATACTTCATTTTTTTCCAAATGGAAAGTAAGAAAATCACCAAACTTAACCAAGCATGCACAAATAGGCTCACATCAGGCCTATAGTCTATGTTCGGTCTCATGACATTCATATCAAGGGGTAAAGGTTAGCCTAGACCTAAATTATAGGTCTATATTCAATTCAACTTCCTTTTCTGTATTCAATTTAACTTTGAGCCAAATATATATTGACATTACTCTTTAGGACTCTGTCTATGGTCCACTTGAATTAAATGTGAGGGTCAACTGAGCAATATTATGTTCCAAATTGATTTGTATGAATATAAATACATGTAGACTCCATTCTAAGACAATAAAAATGATTTGAATTTGTTTTTTGAAAGGATATTATAGGTCATGTGATGCATGATACCACATTTTCTACCACCACCTGATATACATGCACAACTGACTTAAATAGTAATTTTTCATGTTAACGACAAATTTTCAAAATAATTTTGAATTCTCATGATCTTGATTTGTTGGCGTTGTTTCATGTCCTTTCTTATGCATCCATCATAATATTATTGACAATGTTTATTCCTCCCTTGATCCAATTGATAATTTTGTTTTGGACCCTCACCAATATAAGATCGACTTAGTACCAATACTTTTACTCTAGCTGCAAACATGTCAACCATGAAGAACATAATTCACTACAAATTGATGTCCAAATATTCTATAATCCAAATTGGCAAAGTTTCCATACACATGGCTAAATTTTAGCACTTGTTTTCATGAAAATTAAACTCAATCCATGGATTATGGAAAAAGTAGATAGAAATAAGAAGTAATAACAAGAAACCAACACAACGTAGCATTATAATTCCATAAACCTCTCTTAGACCAATATTAGAGTGCTTGAAATCATTTGAAATAAAGATCCCCATGTTCACTTGTAACACATACATGTAAATGGATGTGTGGATGGCCATAATGAGAACCATGAGACATTAAAATATGACATGGGTATATGGGATCTTCATGCAAAAGAATCACTACCACAGACCATAGCCAAGTATGCCAAATTTATTCAGCAAAAGCTAAACCACTAACTTGCTTCCTAAGCCCTTGTGACTATACTAGCCCACTGTCAGCCCCTTGTATCCAATTCCATACTATAAATATGTCCTCATACCTATATCAATTCTTTGAAGGGAAAACCCTTGCACATGGCAGATACATTAATTATCTAGTTACCTGCAATAACAAACTCAGAGAACCATGCACATTATAAATTCATCTAATTTAACAACATTAAACATATCAAAATAACATTAATACACAAAAAAAATAATCTCATTAAAAAGAAATCCTAATTAGGATGTGTAAACATAAACATATAAAGAAAATATATCACATAGTAGTCAACAATTACAACGAATGCATAAATTAAGCTTTACCAAGACATGTAAATAAAAATGTATGACAACAAATTTTACAATTTTTTTTTTTTAATTATATCTCAAATTTGGATTACTTTCAATTCGGCTCAATAAATATATAGTGCTTTGCATGAGATGCAAATGACCTAGGGTTTGAAGGCCTGTAGAATATTGATAGCCCTGAGGGCTTTGCCTGGAGACGCACGACCAGCGAACTGAAAGAGGTGATGCAAGCCCCAGAGGGGGGGGGGGGGATCACATCCAACTGTAATCTAACAATTGATGACTCAAGTGGGAAAACCCAATATCAGCCTAGTCCCCTTGAAGCCACAGACCCTAATAACGGTCCTGGCCTTGGAGCTTGATGGCATGCAAGAAGAAGAGGGAAATGTATGCCATGTGCAATAGAGAAACCTCGTTTTTTAATCCCACTGAACAAATCATAGAAATACCAAAACTATATGAAGGACCATGAGACGATATGAAGATCGTAGTTTGGTAAACAAAGAAGGATTTGATAAAGTTTATCCAACCGAAATGGCAACCAAAAGGCCATATAAAAATCAAACTGGGAGCCAAAGGACTTTTCACAGTAATATTTCCAAACCTGCAAGATAAGGAAAGGGTTTTTGAAAATGGCCCATATTTTTACCATAATTTAGGGTTGTTCATGAAATATTGGGAGGAATGTTATAACCCAAATAAGGAGCAATTTCTGGTAGCCCCTGTTTGGGTCTGACTCTTTGGCCTCCCAATGGATTTAAGGGATCCAAAAATACTAGAAGGTATTGGTAACTCAATAGGAAGATTTGTTAAAATAGCAGAATCCACACAGAGGGGAAGATACACTTCATATTCTTGAATATGTCTCTATATGAATATCCTAGAGCCCATCCATGACTTAATAGAACTAGAGTACCAACAAGAGATATGTCAACAAACCTTGGATTATGAGCACATTCTATTTCGCTGTCTCAGGTGTCATGAGTATGGTCACCTCTACAAATCATGTCCAATGAACTAGGAGGGTCTTATAGACCTAAAGGAGGAGTAGAAGAACCCTCCACAAGAGGCAAAAGAGGGGTTCAAAGAGGTCAAGCATAAGAGGAATACCATGAGAATGCAGTAGAACTTAGGAAACCATAACAAAAAACAAATGGAAAATAAGAATAGATATGAGGTGCTACAAGAGGAAGGAGAAACCTCAAGTGTGATAGATCCAATGGAGAATTAGGAAAGAGATCCTGCCAAATCTACGACAACACCGAAGAGAAAAACCCAAATAGATTTGACAGAAAAGAAGAGTCGGAACCAGTAGATCTCACCACAATGGAAGTCAATGCAGCTAGGGAAGAGTTGAGCACGGAGGAAGTATTAATGAAAAGACTCTTGAATGAGTGGATGCACCTTAATGAAAGTTTCATTCCTCAGGATCGAAATAAATTGTATAAAGAAAGCTTCCATAAGTATATGGCTAATCAAAGACAGAGACAAGGAGATATAATGCAGAAGCTAGACATGCAACAAGACAGTTCACATGAACAACAGAGTCAAAGCAAAGGAGGGAAGAAAAGGGGAAGGAGACATCTACAAGAGTCAATACAAGTAATGGGAGAGATGTTGGTAAACACAGGAAGGGTAATACTGCTCTCAGTAGCATTCCAACAACTCAATAAAGTTACCTAATGATAGTTATCTCATGGAATTTGAGGGCCTTAACAATCGAGGTAAACAAAGATACCTACAAGCTTGATTGAAAATGGATAAGCCTCAATTAGTGCTCCTCCAGGAAAATAAGGTAGCAGGAGATAAAATAGAGGAAATTCTCAGGAAAATGAATCCCAAATATGAAGAAGTAGCACTAGATGCAAAAGGAAGTGTATGAGGAATCACAATATTTTGGAACCCCGCAGAGGTAATGGTAGATTATTGGTTAGGAATGCCAAGAATTTTGACTAGTAGATTTCGCAATATAGGGACTAGAGAATGGATTTTCATCTCGGCAATATATGGCCCTCATACTCCCGGATAGAAATAAAGCTTCATCCGGATCATTTGGAAACTGCACTAAATGCATACAGAAAAACTATGGTTGATAGGAGGGGACATCAACCTGATAACTTCACTAGCAGAGAAAAAAGGAGGGATAAGAAGAGAAGAACCATAAATGGAGAAGTTCAGGGACATGCAAGTGGAGCTACAACTAGTAGATATTCCAACCATCAATGGAACTCATACCTAGAATAACCACAAGGGAGGAATCCGCCAAATAGCATCCAAGTTGGATCGGTTCTTGGCAACTGAAGACTTGATAAGAAAGGATGTATACTATGAAGCATCAATCCTACCCTGCATGGGACCCGACCACTTGCCAATCTAGTTGGAAGTAGACCTAAAACAAGGGCAGCACAAATGACCATTCCAGTTCAAAGCCTTTTGGCTACAAAATCCTGCCTTCCTAGACAAAATTAAGGAATGGTGGATGTTAAGTATAGAACAAGGGAGGAATATAATGCATACATTCCAGCAACGCATGAAGGAGATCAATGGAAAGATTAAGAAATGGAAAAAAGAGGAATTTGGCAACATCTAGCATGATCAGGAATTGCTTCAGGCTAGGATGCAACAAGTCCAATAACAGATGATAAAAAATAGTTGCTCGAGATCCCTAATGGAGGAAGAAGGTAGAATTTTGACCAAGATCGAGGAAAGAAGGAAGCAAGAAGTATATTATGGGAAAAAAAGTCGAGTGTCCAATGGCTTTGGGAGGGAGAAAGAAACCCCTGCTTCTTCCATAAATATATGATACAACATAGACAGTACAATCGAATATTCTCATTGGTAGATCCAGGAGGAAACCGACTGGTTCAAAGTGATGAGATGGAAAATTTACTGGTGAACCACTTCTGAAACATCATGTCAGAACTAAATCCTGATAGGTTAGAAGCCATAGACTAGATAACTAGGAACATACCTCAGCTAGTAAGCAGGGACCAGAACCTAGCCCTCATGAGAGTTGTCTCTTTGGAAGAAGTGAAGGAGGTGGTCAAAGGATTGGAAAAAAATAAAGCGTCAGGACCGAATGGTTTTACTACAGAATTTTTTGAGGCAACTCGGCCCATTCTAGGAAAATACATCCTGGAGGTAGTTAAAGAATCTAAAAGAACCAAAAAGGTACATCATACCCTAAAATACATTTTCATAGCCCTTATTCCTAAATCAGATCACTCTGAAGAGACCCGGGGGTTTAGACCTATAACATTGTGCAACATAATATATAAAAACCTCTCAACTATAATGGTAAATCAGTTAAAATTGATCCCTCCAGCCTTAATTTCCCAAGAACATAATATTTTTGTCAAAGGACACCAAATTTTGGATGGTATAGTAAAAACTCAAGAGGCCATCCATTCCCTAAAGAGTCTCAAATCCAAAGGAATGATGATAAAGTTTGACCTGTCGAAAGCCTATGACCGCTTAAGCTGGACCTACCTTCTAAGTATACTGAAAGCCTTTGGCTTTGATTCCCGATGGATAAATTGGATCTCGTCTTTCATGTCGACCCCTGTGTTTTCCATCTTTCTTAATAAAGCACCCTTTGAGGCTTTCAACACAACGAGGGGGCTAAGACAAGGTGACCAAATTTCTCCTTTCCTATTCATCCTAGTAGCTGAAGGCCTAGGAATATATGTCAAATCTAAAGTCCAAGAAGGAAAATTCAAAGGTATGCGCATGTGGGGAAGCGACCTTGCTTTAACTCATCAACAATTTTTTGATGACATTACGATGTTCTGCCCAGATACCCTCAGGGAACCAAGGTATCTCTTGGCTATCCTTCAAGATTTCATGAATGCCTCAGGAACCTAGATTAATCAAGACAAGTCTGATATCTTTTTCTTCAACACAGCTGCTCAATCCCAAGCCTTCTTGGTGAGAATAATGGGCTTGCAAATAGGAAACCTACCCTCGAAATACCTGGGTATCCCCTTAAGCCTTAATCCACTCAGAGTGGAAAATTGGAAGGCTCTCCTAGATCAAATTCAAGGTCACCTTAAGAACTACACCTTTCGAGCCCTTAACATGGCTAGTAGAGTTACTCTTCTAAAGGCGATGCTGCAATCCATTCTGTTACCGGGAATAGTTTCCACTCAGAGCTGCTATTCCCACTAAGACTGGTAGATATCTTAGAAACAAAAAAGTAAATTCTACTTTCGTTTTCCTTTATGAAAATAGATAAGAGTGGAAAAAAGGACACCAACCTTAGTCTTGCGCTTGGTTCCTTACTTGATACCTCTCCTTCCTGATAGATCTTTGCCGCTTCTTCTTCGTCTGCCCAGCTTCAAAGAGAACCTGTGGAATCAAAATAGCATACTACTATTGAAGAACAGAGATCTATATTCATAAATAATACAGGACCACATATGTATTAACCATACAAATGCATATATAATCAAACATACAAGAATATGGAGGAAAACTTGAATAGCTTTATTAATATCAAGAATAGCAAGAGGATTACAACTAATAGTTTTGACCCAACATCATCCTCCAGCAAGAAAGCCCTTCTTCACCTCAAGTAAAGCTTAGATCACTCAACACTATGAAGTTTCACCAGAAAACCAACAACACTTCTCTACAAGATACAAGATTCCAGCCTCTGGATCTCTGTGATGAGGGATCCATATATAGATGATTGTAGGGGGTGAGTCATCTTCTGGGGTCTTGATTAGTGTCCTCTCTCTGATAGTTCTTGAATCCACTTGGATACTAATGCTCTCTTACTCATCCTTGGTCAAAAACAGAGAGGCAAGTGTCATAGGGGAAGCTTCTGGAAGATTCCATGATCTTCCACCTCGCAAATTGTCCTTGCCATTTGTCCATTCCCAACCATCGCACCCTATAGAGGGGCCATTCAGTATGCATCACACCCTTTACACTGGGAAGGTGATATGCATCGCACCCTCTACACTGGGTATTCAGTATGTTCCAGTTTTGACCAATTCTGAGCAGTTTTTAGTGGAGAACTTCTGGGAGATGATGTAATCAGCTGACATTGTTCCTTTAGGCAGTGAAAAAACACTTTTAGGGACTTAGGAGCCCTCAGTTTATGGACATTTATGATTGGGGTTGCAGTGCCCAAAAATGTCTATAACAAGGAGTTTTCTCTTGCCGTAAAAAATTTGACATTAATGACAGTTGAAACTTTTTTATGAACATCTGCAAACAAGGTCGACCAGTAAAACTAGCTTTCAGGATTTTGTTGCCAGTGGCCTTCCATTATAAGTGTCCTTATAGTCACCTTGATGAAACTCCTCCATGAATTTATCTGCTTCATCTTTTAATAAGAAATTCAGTAAAATGCCTCCAACATCCTTCCAATATAGAGCTTGATTCAAAAAGGAAAATTTTATAACTTTTAGTTTAAGAAATCTATCCTTGGTTTTAGTCAAACCAACAGGAGCTTGTAAATTATGCAAAGCTTACAAAATATCTGCATATTAGGTGGAAGTAAGAAAATTTTCTGATACACATGGAGTCGCCATATCTTGTTGTTCGTCCAGCGAAGCTACAAAATTTATGTCCAATGCGTGAAAATTTGACTCAACCATCATTTTGGTTAGTCCTTGACCTTTGATGAGTTTAGTAGGCTTTATCTCAATGTCATATTCTAAAATTATTGCAATCCATTTGCCTCTTTTCCAATTTGGATGAGTCTAAGTGAGGATATCTTTCACCACTGCACTTGGAATGATAGCGATTATGTGGGAATGTAGAATATACACTCTAAAGTCATTTAAAGCCTTTTGGATAGTCCTTGACCTTTGATGAGTTTAGTATGCTTTATATGAATGCAATATTCTGAAATTACTGCAATTCATTTGCCCCTTTTCCAATCTGGACCAGTCTGAGGGAGGATATCTTTCACCACTGCACTTGGAATGAAAGCGATTATGTGGGAATGTAGAATATACACTCTGAATTCATTTAAAGCCTTTAATAAAGAAAAATCTTGTTTTTCCATGATATTAGTTCAAGGACGCATCTCTTAAAGATCTGCTGAAAAATGCTATAGGTTGTTCATGTCCCTCCTTGTTTTTCTGCAGCAAAACTGCTGCAATAGTTTGCTCTGAAGCAAAAGAAAAAATCATAAAATCAAATCTAATTTCACTTCACCAAAATATTTTTTAGCTTCATTATTCCTCACTATCCTTCTTCAACATGTTGGTGATTGGTCTCAAAATCTTGGCTAGGTTTGGAATGAATCTTCTCCGGAAATTTGTCCAACCGATGAAAGACTAAACTTGTTTTTTGTTCCTGGGAGGATCAATATTCATTATGACTGCAACTTTTCTGGGGTTTATTATGATATCAACATTAGAAATAATGTGAGCAAGTAGCTTTCCTTCCTCTAAACCAAAAAGAGTATTTTTGGGGTTTAGGGAAATACCACTGCATTTCTCAAAAACTATCCTTAATTGAAACAGGGGAACTTCATGTGTTTTGGAGAGTACATTATTGTCATCTAGATAAATCATAATAAATATTTTCTCCTCATATATGAAAGCAATATCCATTACTCTCTGGAAAGTGGCCCCTACATTCATAAGGCCAAAGGGAATATTTACATACATAAAGGTTCCCCAAGGTGTTGTGAAAGTTGTTTTATGTTGATCATCATGCTGCACCAAAATTTCTTTATATCCTGAAAAATCATTGAGCAAAGAGATTGTGCTAGAACCAACTAATCTATGTAAAATATGATCCATTTTAGGTAGAGGGTAGTTATCTTTGCGTGAGACTTTTTTCAGATTCCTAAAATCTACACATAGTCTTATTTCTCCTATTTTTTTCTTGTTGGCACTGGATTTGACACCCACTTTGAAAATATTAAAGGCGCAATCATAAAAAAGTTATTTAACCTCTTTTCCTATCAAGGGTAACAAAACTTAATTTACCCTCAATTTCTTCTTGAAAGGTTTTTGGTCCTCTCTGATGGTCATGGTATATTTTATAATACTAGTATCATATGCCTTTAAGTCTTCATAACCCCAAGCAAACACATCATAATATTATTTTAGTCGATCAATGTACTTCTGTTTTTCATTGGGAGGTAAGGACTTGGACAAATTTACAATCTTTGGATTTTCCTTAGTACCTATATTAAACTACTCAACCTTAGATCCTATAGGTCCTATCTCTGGATTTTTAGCCATGTCATTAAAATCAAATATCTCTTCTAATGGTACCAAACCTTTTGGCAACACATTGTATTTCAATTGTGGGACCTCAAGGTTTTTTGGATTTTCATCAATCACATTCAACACTATTTCATTCATATCATTATCTACATTGTTATCTAAATCAAAATGTACATTCTCAAATTGTTCTTTTAACTGTAAACAAATTTATACCTGCTTATCACTACCAAAAACCTGCCAATCTCTAATGTTATCTAGGATAGCTAGCTTATGCTTCACTTCCACCTAAAATTTTTTATTAGGATGAAAACGAATCTAACAAGTGTTGGTTTAAGTAGCCAATGCATCAGCGAAGATATTTTGACCCCTAGGAATCAGAGATAGCTGATATTCTGGGAAATGCTGCAAAAAATCTAAGACAACATTTATGTAGGGCCTTAATCTAGGGTGTTTAGCTGAGTACTCATCTTTAATTTGATTAATGATGAGTTCAAAATCACCATGTATAGAAATCCTTTTAGCTCCCAACCTTTTCAAAAATTACATCCCTAAAATCAGTGATTCATACTCGGTTATATTATTTGTGCATTGGAAATTGAGCTTGTAAGAATATCCCTTTCTTATACATGTTTGTGAATTTAAAAGCCAAACACTTTCCCCTTCTCCTTCCTTGCTCACTTCCCCATCAAAATCCATGTTCCAAAGGGCTTCACCCTCTTCATCTTCCTTCCCAACATCTAATTTCATCTCCTCTTTTTTCTCAATTCAATTTTCAAGTCTGACAATTCCTCTTCTGCGCATAAGTCATTATATATGATGAAGGAATCCATATTTGAATGCACATAATAGAGGGGATAATTATTTGGTTTTCTTTGCTTCTTACCATATACTTCATTAACGGTTCCCTATACAACCTTCTCCATTACCCAAAAACAAGAATTGTAGCATATGTCATGTCCATCTGCAAGGTACCCTATAATTTTTCTCCCCATGATCTTGATAGCAACATTCCATTTTTGGGAGGTATGTCTACCACTACAATGTCCATTACCAAAATCTTTGCCAGGATTCGAGATAGAGTCACACATAAATCCATGACGCGACCTAAGAATCTTACTTTGCTAGAATCAAAAGAATATAAATCTTTGTAGGGTCTTGTTATATATAATGCTAGCTTTTCCATAATTAATATAAGCATAATATTGTGTGAAGCACCATAATCAAGCATGACATTTTGTAGAATGTAGTCATGGATGTTAAAACTGACACAGACGAATGGCACACTACCATCCTAAGAATTCCCTTCAACTTCAAGTCCAAAAAATAATTTAGGTTGGTCATCAATTAAGTTGATTGTGTCTGTTCCCTCCCCTATCTTTAGTGCCTTCATGACGTGAGATCTATATGTGTTCTTGTTAATCAATTTGGTCAGAGGAATACAATTTTTGACCTTGGCTAATTAATTTTCAATAATGAAAGATGTTGGGGGTTTATCAACTTCCCTGATACTTACATCCTACTTTTGAGAAGTATCCCTTTGAGAATCATCCTTTTTTGGCTAGTGGAAGGGGCATCACTCTAAATATTCTTGGGAGGCTTTCCTGCATTCTTCTTACTTCTCAAATTGTACTGTTTTTGTACCTCTATGATAACATTTTGATATCCCTTTTTATAATCATCTGACTCAACAAGAATGACTTATGTATGTGATAACAAGAATAGATCTTGTTCTTCCTTAATTAAGAAATTATTGTCAATTTCCCCTTTCCCAAATAGGTTTATCTGATTTTCTTCAAGGTCCTCAACTATCCCAGCTTCTTCATCTGCATAATTCTCCTAGAATGGAGGTCTAATTTGCTACTGATTAGTTTGGGATCTTTTCTCTCTCTGTTTAATTTGGGGTGGATTATCCCTAAAATTAGGATTCCTATTTTGAGGACCTAATTGATTTTCTCTTGGTGGAGCCCTGTCAGTTAAAATTATCCTTTCTGTCATTCTTTCCATGGTTTAAACTAAGGTGTCTAACTTTGCATTTGATGAAGAAGAAGAAGGTTATTATTTGATTGTGACTCTTCTCTCAGCCTTTAACCTTTCTCTCTTAGCGAATAAATTTGCTACCATACTAACATCATTCATTTTCATTTCCGCTACGGTAGTAGGATTTCTCTCCCTCAGTTGATAAGACATATCTACATCAAAACCATCTAGAAATTTGATCAGAGCTAGCCCTGGTGGATGTTGTATTACTGTTACAATAGAATTGTAAATGTTATTGAACCTAGTCCAATAATGTTGAGTTGTTTCACCAGGATCTCTCTTTATACTCTCATATTCGGCCAAGCTGTGAAGAGGATTCTTCTTTACTTCCCATCTCGTGAGAAAACTTCGATGAAATTGTGGGATATATGCAGTACTAGCTGCTGGCAATGCCCTGAACCATATATTAACTTCTCCTATCAAAAATTGTGCAAAGAGCCTCATTTTCACATCATCTTCACCAACTCTTACAAATATGAATAATCATTCATTCTTTCTATGTTCTGTTGTGCTGGGATTGGCACTGTGCCATCAAATTGAGGTATTAAGCTCTGACAATCTTGTGCCATGGAATTAAGTTGTCCAGCCAAGACAAGGGGGGAATAAGGAGTTGACATGACTAGTAAATGGGAGAAAGGTGAAACTACAATTGATGTGGATGTTGAGGGTAGTAGAGAAAATGGGATTATGACCTAAGTTGGTATAGAAGTAGTAAAGATAGTAGATGAAATAGGGATGGTGGAAATACGAGAAACCAGTAAAGGGGTGGATGATGAGGCTAAAAAAGAAGAGACAATTGATTTATCGGTAAATGATTTCTAAGAACCTAGATTTAATTCAGTCACCAAATATTCAAGTTTATTAAAATGTTTTATAACATCTTCGTCAATATCTGAAATTACAGGTTGAAGTGTTGAGATATAAGGTTTCAAAACATTTTCATCAAAAACTGTCTTAGGGACAATTCTTTCTAGCTTGGTTCGGAAAATTTTGTGCTCAAAACGTAAGTCAAATTCAATATCCTCTACAATTATGAAAATTTCAGGGAGAGAATTAACTCTGGGAAATGGATTATTTCTTGCTTGGCTCTTACTGAAACTCTTCTTCCTAATAAGTTTCTCAAGATTATTTACAATTTTAGGTGGGTTAGGATCTAGATGGGATCTAGTGTATATCTTTTTGGGAGCTAGATCTTTAATAGATTATTACAGATGGATGTATGTACACAATATGGGTGGAAAAAAACCTTAATAACATTTATTTCACAATAAAAAACTGGAAATAGATTTCAGATTTGAAAGGAGTATTTACCGGGAAATAATGTATTTTGTATCAGGTTATTTTCCCCAGCATGGTATCTATAATGTTATCAATCCATAGTTTCTCAAGGCCATGGAGAGAAACCCAAAGATAACCACAAAAGCACTTTTAAAGTTGGGATCTAGCCCTTCCAACTTCATAGAGTGATCTCTCTATTTAATTTGAATTATGCCTTAAGGTATTAGGCTAGTTATAGAGTTATGAGGCTATTTTTTTCAAAGATTTGGTTGAAAACTGTAGGGAAAGACTAGTTGGCATGGAGTCATGAGTCTTAGGGTGATCACATACACAAATAGCAGAGCAAATGTAACACGGTAGGATAGGAAAACTTTTGGATATTTTAAAGTATTTGTGGAGTGTTTAGGATGAAAATGATGTAAGTTCAATTGAATATAGAGCATGCTGAGATAGATTCTATATTTAACATCAGATTGAAAACATTAATATTGTTTACAAGCCAAAGCAGAGTACATTTAAGAAATTTCGGCCCTTAATATTCTTGAAACAATAATGACTAAAAACATATGGAAAACTGATAAAATAACAATTTCACACAAGAAAGTACATCATCAATTGCATGACATGGGAATCATGGAATAAACTCTGAATTATTAGAATTGTTCACTTCAGTACATGCCCAACTTACATCAAAATGTCTCCTTTCTTCATACAAGTTTGAACCCTCTCTAAGTCTTATTACAAAGTATTTATAGAAACTCTTACATCTCAAATAAGACTTCAAAATAAAATAGATTTACAAAATAATATATGTTAAAGACATAGATATAGAAGATATATAAAAAGAAAATAAGGAAAATCTAGTAGAAATTTGTTGCGTTGTTGAGGCTTTGAAAGAATCTAGTGCTAACTTGTGGCTATTTTGCTGCAAATGTAGTTCCTTTGTTGCTGAAATTTCAGGTCTTTAGTTATGCTTCACTCAATCAACTCTAGCAACTGGTCCCACCTTTCTTCACTTGGGATGGAAATGTTGACCATGTTTCTAAACCTTTCATCCACTTCGGTGTAAATGTCAAAAGTTGGCTTGTTTAAAAAAAGGTAGTGAGTCTCATGTCAAATATTTAAGTCAAACTATAGACCTTCTATAAATTCTTCTCCACTAATAACTCCCTTGGAAATTACAAAATTTGAAGCATCAACAACTATTTTACACAATTTCTCCTGGTAGTTTTCTAATGGAATCAATTTTCCATTAGAATTGCTCAAAGTAGGTAGACCCCTTTCCTGCAGTAGTTTTGTTGAATCTTTTGACTTGCAACTTGATGTATTTTCATTTTTCTCCAGCTGTATCATAAAATTATTTTTTGTTAAAAATATCTTAACCTCCATGACTATTGTTGTTCTATCGTGAATGTTCAGGTCCTCTAATTCATCCTTTTTTTTGGTGTTTAATGGCTTGATAATATTTTGTGCCTCTCTAGTATGTGCTCCAAATGTACTTTAGTGTTCTGTATTGTTTTCTTAACTCTTTGCATGATTTTTTCTTGCTCAAAAGTGATTTGAATTGAAGGCCACATATCTGTTATATTGGCATTTATATTCTTCCAAATGTTGTTTTTGGCCTCTACCAACATATGAATTACAAAAGAATGGTCTTCATATTTATGAATTTGTTGAATGAGCTTGTAGTTATTCTGCATTTCTGTCAAATATGAATTATCAATTTTAATTTTATTTCCTCCATTTGATTCAAAGTTGTTGATAACTTCTCTTTCTCTGCTTGAACTGATGATAATTCTTCCAAAGCTTTAGTAATCTCTTCTGTAGAATATGAATATGTTGGCTTGCTAAAGTTTCTATTGTTTACCTATGTATGATGTAGATGTCCTTGTTGCTTCCCATTGTTATTTTTATTTTAACAATGATTCCATGCCCTACTCCATGCATTCTACTCAACAACTATGGTAAACAATTTTCCCTTTTCCATTTCTATGTTGGCAACTTATTTATCTTCAGGATGTCTTATGGATGGTAGCTTTAGTTGTTTTCTTAATGCTTGAATATATGCCTCTTTGTTCTTTATGAGCTCTTCAACTGCCTTGATATCAAAATGGTCATGTCCTAGTTTTATTACCAAAGCTTCTATAGATTTGATTATGTTGTCTTTAGCAAATTAGGACATATTCTCAATCTTCAATTGGAAATGCATGTTGTTCAAAGACAACTGTAGTTTGGAAGTAGTTGTTGATGAACTAGTAAGTGTTGAAAATATTAGCTCTCCTATTTTCTTGTGTAAATCCATTTGATCGATTTCATGTATCTTCTTAGTATCAATTAAGAAAATGGAGGCTTTCTAGTCTTCAACACTCTTGGGAGTTGGCACTAAAGGTTCTGTGAAGGCCATTTAGAACTACCCTTTCTCTAAATCGAATAAAGAGAGCAATTTGTGTTGTGTTTTATTTGTCTACTTCCAAAATTCTGAGTAAGTTGAAGCCTTTAAAGTTTAATTTTTCAACTTTATGTCCCTATACCTTGAAAATATGCTCTATTGTCTTGAAAAATGAGAGCTAGAAGATACTGGAGACTGAACTGTTGTTTCTACAGTAGGTGACTAAATTTTTTCCTTTGCTTGAGGAAAAGGATTTACAAGAGTTCCTGTCAAAACTAATATGGCCTACTGTTGTGTATCTCCTTCTTCTAGAGATTCATCTTGGATAGTAATCACCGGAGGATCAACTTGAGGATTTGATTTTTGAGTAGTGTTTGGGTCCTTCTTTTTCCTTTTAAAAACAATAAAATTTTCACCTTGTATTTCAGATTCAGTAGGGGACATGTCCTCTCTCCCCGTTTTGGAATCCTTCCCCTTAAGAATAGGTGTCTACATGGATGTTTGACTAACCAAGCATTCTTCAACTTCTTGTAAAGTGCCTTCTGTCCATTCCTCATGGTTAGCATACTGTTCAATTTTGGGCCTTGGTGTATGTGCATAGGAAGTACTCTTATGTTCCAATCTGAGTTTTGAAATAATTCCTAAAGGATCATAAGACCAAGAGAAACTAGGCTTGAACTTCATTTGACTTAAAATAGCTTCCACCTCCTTTGTTGCAACTCTGGTGTTAATGATTTAAGGACCTATATGAGCCTTAAGCTTGAACTATGCTTTCTTTTTGTAGGAGACAAAGTGCAATTCATCCATATTTAGCATTTGTCTTGCGTATTCTGTGCAAATATTATGACTAATACAAACATTGGCAACCTGTAAGGAGGTAATTGTGATCCATATATTCTAATTTCAATGTAATTCTGGTATAAATACTAGTCTCCAACTTTAAATTACTCTAACATGTGAAAAAATTTCTTTATCTCTGGTGATATCCTTGGGATTAGGTCACTACTAAGAAAACATAATGAGGTACGTAGAAATTTATCAACAAAATTAGTGTAAGTATACTCCTATGAGCTATTTCTAACCAGATAATTCTATGGAATCATTGACAAAGGATTTCCCTCATTATCTACCTTTTGTAAAGGAAATATGAACCTGTCTGACTAATGAAATAAGATAAGGTAATTCAAAACTGGCTGATATTTAAAAACATCTTCTGCTTTGAAATTTACAAATTCATCATGGATTTAATTGGACAAAAATTGACTGTAATTAAAAAGTATGGATGGTTGTTTTCCAACTGCAAAAATTGACAAAAATCCTAGAACTATTTCATCTACCTATTGATCATTATGATACCCAAGCAGTCGGGTTACCATAGAAATTACTTGTTTGGACATTTCTGGGAAGATTGAGACTAGATATAGGGGATTCGTCTAGGGAAATTCAACATTTTCTGGAAGGAAACACTGAAAGATCTGAGCTCACTGAGGGAAAATTATCTTTTTATATAATTCCATCGAGATATTGACTGGGAAAGGATGATGGGAGACTTGGTATTCAAGTTGAAGAGCCTGACAGATACTTTCCGGGGAAATGGAGAAAATTACTTCATTACTGTGGGAAATAACAACTTTTTGTTTTGGCAAGTATCAGAGATGGCACCAAATGGAGAATTAAGGCAAAAAGTGAGTTTGGGGGACAAAAATGAGGGAGAAGGGATTCCCAAATGCTAAGATCATCACTTTCATCTATGAATTTTTTATTTTCCCAATTATGAAGTTCATACAATTTGAATACACATTGGGTCTCAATGATTTTATAATGGGTGTTGACTAAAGGAGACATGTCAAAATCAGGGACAGGGGGAATCATGGGATTTGGCTCTGTAATTTTCCCCTTTCCTTTATGGATTGACATATTGGGAAATGAAATAAAAGGTTGGTGGAAGAACAATACTATAAAACACTTGACAAACATAATTCTAAAGGAACAATGGTTACCCAAGTTGAAATTGGTCGAAGTCATGGAGGAAAATTGTTATTGAAGGTAGACAGTTGGTGGTAGCTTGGTCTTTGATATGTAGGATCAATGGCAAGGTGAAAAAATAAAATGAATTGTTGGCCTCTGGAGATTTATGTAGTATTTCAATTGGTTGGATAATGACAAAATTAACGTTTATTGAGTGGGAGTTATTTATTGGTAAAATGGATAAAAAACAGGAAATTTAATGAAATAACATTCATTATAGACTTGGCAGTAAGTATTCGAACATTGAATGACTATGTGACATGGATGGGGATGACATGGAAGGACATATGGAAGGAGCACAGTGGTGGAGGTAACGTGTAGTTGGTGGGAGGTGAGTGGCAAAGGTAACAGGTAGCTGGCGAGAGGTGAGTGGCGGAGGAGAAAACATGTGGCAATAGATGAGTGGCGGATGGTAATGGGTTGTTGGTGGGAGACAAAGGGGCAGTATTTCGGTGGGGGGGGGGTTGTAGGTGGTTAATGGTATCGTGAGGGGACCCCAGAATGCACCAAGTGCTGCCATGTTAGCTCAAGTGGTTTGGACAGAAACCGTTTTCCGTGCCCCCCCCCCTCATGTTGATCATCAGGAGCCTGGGGGAGGGGGGAAATTAGCCCTCTATCATAGCTCTTGGCAGGATTAATCTAGGTCATTGATTTGAACATGTCCTTTAACCATAAAATGAAAAAAATATTTTGTCGTATTATTTCATAACAAAATACATTTTAACCAAGGTTTAAACATTATAAGAAAAATATGAAATTGACATTTTTATAAAAATTTGAAAGCAATATTTTGATCTGCTCACTATAGGGGGTAATTTTTCTATTTTTCAAAAAAAAATCATTCTTTTATTTTGTTTTCACACACACACACACACACACACACATATTATCCCCTATTTATTTTTTTGTCTTTTTCTTTTTCTTTTTTTAATTCTTTATTTTTTCTTTTTCTATTTTTTTTTGAACTTTTGAAACTAATTTGCACAATGAAATAATTATTTACAACATCTCATCGAAGAAAATCAACAAATAATCACTAATTAATCCTAAAAATTATAGGACCCTAACACCACCAACATCCGCATGAGTTTGAAATTCATCATCGCTAGTGTAGGAAACACATATATCATCACAAAAAATAACAATCTCAGGGTAATGTATGTGAGGAGGAGAATGATAACCTCACTCATGCCTAGTAGCTTATAGTATGTAATGTAAGCCTACCTCTAGGAGTTGTGGCCTAAGGCTTCAGATCTTAGCCTCTAAATTCAAACAAGGTAACCAAAATGGAACATTTGTAACTATGCATTCATTTACATACTATAAGAGTTCATCAACATAACCATAAACACATATCTGTACATTCTTTATAATCATGATAATAGAAAACATACAACAAACCTTGAATTTATAGGAAAACATTCCATCACAGTCGTATCAGTGAGCTTCAAAACTTAAGAAATAATTCACACACATAACACATGAGATATTGTATTATTGAAAACAAAACTTAATTTATCGCAATCCATAAGACATTCACATGAGAAATGTACACTTATTTGTGTGTTTAAAGATGTATGGAAACTGAAGGAGGGACTTCAAATATCCACCCAGTTGTACATCAGCCACACTATAACTATTTATTGTAACTAACCACCCCTGAGCTAGATCCAAAGTCTAAGGGGATGCGTATCTAGGTATATTCACACCCAAGGCTTAATCACACAACCAAGAGGATTCTAGTGTCTAGGTGGTTGCATTTACTCAAGGCAAGCACCACATCGACTCACTTGGCATATGGTTAAAACAAAGGGCTTTGCCCAAGAAAAATGAGTTTTATCTTAGTTCCAGGGGATGGAATCACTAATTTTGGTTCCTTAACAGCCACCTCTAACTGAAAGCAGTATAGGGGTCCACAATCCATTGTCTGGGTGGTTTCATGGCCCCAAGGTGAGCACCATAGTGACCCATATTACCCTATCCTAGTGATCTAACAATTATGGAACTAGCACCAGGTGGTTTCACATCCCCAAGATAATAAACACAATGATCAAGTTCTCCACCAAGCTCCTCATTGATCAATCAGACTTACACACCATATATTGGCTTCAACATAGTCGTAGGGAACACATTCTTAATTAACAAAAAACTATTTCAATTCACACCCATCTTTACTCCTTCTCGATTTCATGCCCTAGCAGCTTCGAATAAAGTCGTCTCTAATGTCTTCGCTCCCTTCTTCATTGGATTCTTCTGCTCTTCATGCTCTCTACACAATAACTTCTACACCACTTGCTTTTCTTTCTAAGCAAATTCTAGAAGGTAGAAGGATGAAACACGACCTTCTCTAATATTCACTCACAACCATGACCTTTTGGTTCACAAAATATTTCTCTCTCCCCGTGTTTCATAAGGAGAGGGGATGGTATGACATCATCCTCCACTTAGGCTTCCTACACCATGACTTCAATGCTTGTTAGCCCAGGCTAGTTTGTGGTCAAACGGTTAGTTATGGCAATTAAGGGTAGTTGGTATGCCCTTCTCTCGGCACACTATATAAAAACCAACTCACATCTAAGAAGCACATAACAACCTTCCATGCATGCAACAAGTAATCAACAACCCTCCCCTCAGAGCTTTGGATATGTATGTCCCTCTAGTCAGGCCAACCAATTAAAATTCACATTTAATTTATTTCATGTTTACACATAATGCTTATAATCAATCATGGCCTCCATATTGGCATTATACAATCACAGTTTTAACATTACAACAATAGGGGTAATGTGAGGGATGTTACATCCATAGTCTAATGTAGTCAAGGTTTAAAATCCTAATTAACCCAATGGTATCCCCCCTCTTCTTGATCCTCTATTGTTGTAAAACATGGTTTCTTGATTTAGTGTCAAAACTGAGAGACAACATCGCTATCATATTTCCCCTAGTTAGTGTATGTATGTGTGAGACACTTTCCATGATGCTACATGTAGCATCGTGAAACTATTTGTTTGTAACGTCGTAAACAGTGTCAATTTTCCCACTTATTAATTTATCCCCTTGCTTCTCATTATCTTTTATTGTTAATCTTCTATTTATATGTCACAATAGCCATTGTCCACTAGATCTAGCTCATGCATCTAAGAGGAAAATTCTTATCTTGGGCCACTCAGGCTCAAATCCCACTTGCGACATGTTTGTTCTTTATGAGCCAATTGTTAAATGACATTAACAAGGTACCTCCAATCTCATTTTCACTTAAGTGGTTAGGAGTGAGACAAGATGTTACATATAAACAAATGAAATACAAACAATTTGATTAGATCATGAGAAGAAAGTTTTAGCAATTAAAAAACATGTTCTTCTAAATTATGGAACATACTCCCAAATAAGAGAGAGGTTGAAATTGTTTCAATGATCAAAGCACCAATATTTAGTAAAGCATAAGAGAGAGATTGAATTTGTATCAATGATCGAAGCATCAATATCTAGTAAAGTACAAGAAATTTATAGACTAAAAAAAAAGATAAACAACAAAAATTATTGAAAATAAATAAGGAACCCAATTAGCTCTTGATATAAAACAAAAAGATTAAACTTAAATCAATAGATCAATTCCATCTTTTGAAACTTACCATTACACCAATTATCATAATCTTTTCCTTTATTAGTCCCTATCATCTGGCAATGGCTAGGGACTATAGCAATCGAAAAATGTGAGTTAACATTAGTCCTAGCTGGTCACTATCATGGATAACCTAACTTTATCCAAACTCTTTAAAGATCACAGTGTATTTTTATAAGGAAATATGTTTAATCATCTTTGGCCTCTTCCCAAGGTGGGGAGGTTATAAGAGACTAAAATAATATCTTATATTAATATGTTCCTTTCACTTTTTTTGAGAATTTTTGTAGAGAGGTAAACTAATAATAGTATTAGTTTAAAGCATTAAATGTTAGGAATATCCACCACTACATAACTATATTATAGTATTATCCACGACTGAATAATGACTGCATGTACGCACCACCTGCATGTACACCACCACTTGCATGTACGCCTGCCACTGTTTTGTTTACATGTAAACATGTGTCATACAGGTGTCACACATTCGAAAGTTGACAACATATGAGTAGTTGCGTAATATTATAAATGAACATTTGAACAACTAGAAGAACTACAAGAAGTTTACTACCTTTGCTCATTGTAGCTCATGATGCAATATTTTTATCTCTCCCTTCATTGCACCCAGCTACTACATATCAACTCGTGCTCTTGCCAAATATTGTGGGAGTGCTTGCACCTGAGTTGTCAATTCTTGCCTTGCAACACCCATCTTCTGATTATTTGCATGTAGCTGCATAAATTCAGCTTTAATTGGCTCATTCGCATGCAAATCCGCTTCTAGCTTCATGGATTTGTCATACAAATCTCTAAGTTGGTGCTCTTTATCATCCTGCATGTTAATAGGTACATGTTTCCACCAGGTGCATGATTCAAGTGTTACAACCCCTGCTGTGTGGTAGCAAGTTCTTGTCGTAAAGCTACATGAGTGGTAGTAAGCTGCTGGTTCTCCATAAGAAATCCTTGAATCTCTTAATGATGAGCCAGGTGAAAGTTTCTCCTCTAATAGTGCAGGATGTGGAGTCAGAGGGCCTAGTCCTCTTCCATAATGGCCATCATGAATCTCATCAACAAGGGTAGGGTTAGGTGACAAAGGCCCTAGGACCCTGGCATAAGGGTCATCTCGCTAGGAGGCATAGTAAGTGGACTGCCCTTAAGGGGGTATGCATGTAGGTGATTTCTTCGAGCCATTATCGAAAGTTGAATCAACCTCTTTCTTGATTCATAAGATGAACAACCAATTATTGAATAATTAGTATACTAAGCATTCTAAAAGCCATAAATATCTTAAATATTCAACCTCCTTCAATTAAATTTCGATCTATCTTTTGTTTAAATAAACTTAACTGGAAGGTCCTATAGACCAGGCTAGGTTACCAAGGATGTTTACAGTAAAATGGTAAACAAACAAAAAATGATGCAGAGGGTGGAACCCAACCAATGACGAGAAAATATAGGTACAAGCAATTAGTGCTTGTCCCTAAATACAAAAGGTCACTCGATAAAAAAAAAGACAACTACAATAATTAGCAAAGCAAAACTTGATCTGCAATTTTTCGAAAATGCTTCATCTATAAATGAGATGCATGAAAATTCCACGGAATATGTGAGGCATATCAAAAGCGGTTCATTTGTGGCTCATTTTTTAGAAAACCACGGACAACAAGTTCTTTCCTCCAGCTAAACTGCTGCATAAAAGACAGTGCTCTGATGTCAAAGACTCGTGGTACTTACACCTAGCCCCAAAAGCTTATTCAGGATTTTGAAAACCACTAAAACAACGTTTATGGCTTGATATGCAACCATATATAGCATTAACAATGTTCAACACCGATCCATGAGTGCAAAGGTTACTGTCAAGGCAATATAGAAAATAACATGCAATAAAATGTGTAGCAACAAACAATGACATGCTATGCACTAATAATTTAGGGACAAAAGAAAACTAGTGTCTATTAGAACATTTCAAAAAATAATTAAAACATTTCAAACCAAGTAGAAAAATTAGAACTCTGGCCCTTATCCCTATCATTAGGTCTATTCCAAAGAATTGGCCTTATCTAAAATCATGCTCAGATTTTGTTGGTATATTTGTCACATAAAAGATTTTTTTAAACCAGCTGGAAATTACTAGCTACTTCTCATTTTTCAAGTTTTATTCTTGGACACAATTACAGTAAATATTATGCTAGCTAATAGCATTTTGGCATGGGCATAGAGCAGCAAAAGTTTTGGCAATAGATGTCTTGATGCCAAAGCTGATAATGTTAGGGGGATAATGAGATTCAGAGGAATGTCGTTTGCCTGAGAGTGTTCTTCAGGCTTGTTCTGGAGTGTCCAAAATAACCATATAAGGAGGTGGACATCGCAAGCAAGAGGCAATTCAGGAATGCCTACAACTGGGACCATGAGGATGTATCAAAGTCCCAATACTTCCCACTGGTAGTTAGGTGAAGCACTGTACAACCATATACACAAGTATTGGTTTTTGAATGTAAATTTATTTTTGAGTAGCAATTACATTTTGAAATTGAAAAGTCCTGAGAATAAGGTAAATATTATATAGTAAAGACTCTAACATATCTATTTTCCTAATGGCTAATTAGGAATAGCTAACAAACAAGGTGTGCAGTGAGTACCTGACACAAAGCAAAGTTCAAGGCTTATGTGCTTATGTTTTCTATGTTATGAGGCCTGTATGCCTAGCACTATTATACTCATCTAGCCACAAGCAAGTAGGTGACATTCATATTCATTCCTAGCCGCCTCTTCCTCCATCTAGCTAGCCTTTATGTATTGGTGGGGGAGGCATCCATACGTCAAAAATTCCTGTTACTGTGAGAAACACATTTGAATATAGATACTAAGAGAAACCCTTATAAACCAGGTTTGATACATATCCGCAAATGGTCAAGCCAGACATGCAACCTCTGAAATCTGATGTCAAGGGCTATATCAAATTCGGCTCAGATTTATTTCAGATTCTAGTTTAGATTTATATGTGCAAGTATCTTATCTGATCTGATAAGAAAAAGGTCTTTACATGGAAATGGTATCCAAGAATTATTTGCCTCACCCAAATGTTCCTTTAACTGACTTGCACAAGAAGGCTCAAGCTGAAAAGCAATCAACGTGATCCTGCAAGGCTCAAGGATTGTGCCTTTGCATTCAGATTCATTGGATCATTTATTGTTACTCCATTTCCTGTACTCTATTGCATATATGGAACAAGCGGATCCACAGTTGCCTATGCCATCGAACTATTGGAAGGGATGTTGCTAAATTGGCTTTAATGGCTTCAACTCGATCAACCAAGACTAGATCTGCTTGTGGACTATTTCAAAATGAATATGAAATTGTTCTAAGGGCAAGCTAGAGCTTTGGATATAAATTCATCCACGTATTGCATGCTATGTTCTAGAATATAGGGTCATGAGGCAAGTAGCCCTCGAAGAACCTACATGGTTCCACATGTTTCATTGTTTAAATATTTGGTTCCACATGGCTTAAGTTCGTTGCATTGTCTAAATATTTGGTTCCACGTGGCTTAAGTTCGTTGCATTGTCTAAATATTTGGTTCAAAATTATTTGAAAAATTAATTTGGTAGTCTTGTTATAATAAAATATTATAATGTTTGCATGAGACACCTCGTTATAGCAACCATATATACACCTCGTCATAGAAACCATATATACTTGGCTCACATATGATATCATTGCAGCAAGCCAGTACTAAGACGCTCAAGTTGAAAAGCAATCAACGTGATCCTGCAAGGCTCAAGCATCGTGCCTTTGCATTCAGATTCCATTGGATCATTTATTGTTACTCCATTTCATGTACTCTACTGCATATATGAAACGAGCGGATCCACAGTTGACTACACCATCAAACTGCTAGAAGGGATGTTGCTAAATCAACATTAATCTCTTCAACTCGATCGACCAAGACTAGATTTTCTTGTGGACTATTTCAAAATGAATATGAAACCGTTCTAAGGGGAAGCTAGAGCTTTGGATATAAATTCATCCACATATTGCATGCTATGTTTGGAAAATAGGGTCATGAGGCAAGTGGCCCTCAAAGAGCCCATATGGTTCCACATGTTCCACATGTTTCATTGTTTAAGTAATTGGTTCCACATGGCTTAAGTTAGTTGCGTTGTCTAAATATTTGGTTCAAAATTATTTGAAAAATTAATTTGATAGTCTTGTCATAATAAAATATTATAATGTTTGCATAAGACACCTCATTATAGCAACCATATATACAACTCGTCATAGAAACCATCTATACTTGGTTCACATATGATATCAACATGGATACGTGGGATCTACGTAAAGCTAATAGTTGCAGGTGCTTGAAATAGATATGTTCTGCCCATGCAACAAACTTCATTGCAGCTAGACACCCACTTATGCAAGTGTCTTAAACCAAATATCTACTTTCACTTGCCACTCTATAAAGTCCACGCTGCATTTTACTAATACAAATTCAAGAAAAATTCATTCAGTCATTATTAGAAGGCAAATGATGGACTATTCATTGTAGCCAATGGATCACTATAATAAAAAAAAGTTAAAAAAAAAAAAGAATCTCTCTTACAGCGATTCCCAACATTCATTTGCTCCGCAAAAATTCTCAGACCACCTCCAAGTTGTTGATTTCCTCCACTGGCCAAGAGAAATGGAAGGTTTGTAGCTAAATTCTTTTATTCTATGTATGAGCTGATATTGGAATCGAAATGATCCAGTAATCCACTTCCAGTTGCCTCGACAATTCTGCTAATGAAACTTAAAGTCTAACAGTCATCTCTTGTCGGATTTGGTGCCAACAGATACATGTAACTAACTAAACAAAGTATACTTGATCCTATATAGGTTAAAAAATGAGTTTTGTTACCAGGAAACCAATTTGTTATTTTGTTTCCATTATTGTTTCCCTCTTGACACTGCGTCAGTGCATTGTTTCCATAATTTATATGAGCGTTGTTCCCATTTTTTTTGGTTCTATTTCCCATTTCCTATGTGCGGTAACGTAGTAGTCAAGATGCAGTCACAAATATATTTGAAGTCAACTATGTCTCATGGCATAGCCAATAGAATTGATAGGACTATACGCAGAGCCATACCTAGAGCGAGACCGAGTCCCAGCCATAGAACCAGTAGCAAAGGCAGAAGCATCAGTTGCTTATCCAATTCCATTACCTACAATGTCCCTTCCATTTCGTTCCCTAGACGAATACCCTCCATCTTGGGGTAAAGGGCAGGAGTTTAAGCCCTCCAATTCCAGTTGCTTATTTCTTTTATCCAAGACCAAGTGTAGAAACTACTGTCAACAGATGTTGCTGGTGGGATAGATGCTGCTAGTGTTACTGACTGATTGACAACCGCTGTCCAAAAATATTGTTGAGTGTTGTTGGACTGCCGGCAGGGACTTGCTGCTTCGTAGTAGTCCTTGTTTATTTACAAATTAAAACATGAATCATAAACTTTATTATTTACTCGACCATTCAATCACATCAATGATTTAAAAAAATCAATATCAATTAATATTCTCACCTTTATTATGGTTTTGTTACTTTTTTTTTTTTTTTTACTACTTAGTAGAAAGGTCATTTTTGGAAAGGTAAAGCATTTACATTACTAGTAATATAATATTATTATTGATATATTATTTAATTTGAGAAAAAAAGGTGTATCAATTGATATACTCTTAAAAATAATTGAAATACGTATATTTAATTTTAATTTATGGATTTCTAATATATATATATATATATATATATAATAAATTTAAGAAAAATAGTGTATTAATTGATATATATCTTAAAAAATAATAGAAATACGTATATTTAATTTTAATACGTATATTTAATTTGATTTATGGATTTGAAAAAAAAAAATAATTCAATCAATATATTTATAAAAGAAATAAATAAAAAATTATATTATTTTAATACTTAAGATTAAGAGAAACTTCTAACATAGTTATTATATTAAAAAATATAGATTACATACTCTAAATAATATTTAATATTCTTAAAATATTTATAAAAAATTTATGTTTTTACCATTATTTACAAATCTAAAAGTATTTCATGATTTTAATATATAATATAATATATGAAAATAATATGAATAATAAAGATATATATATATATATTTAGAGGTTAGGAGGATCAATAATTCTTCTCATCTAATTCACACCAAATGACATGACAATATCTACAACATCAATAGAATACATATATTCTTTATATAAAATGTTAGGAATTGCACTTAAATATATGTGTATGTGTGTTTCAATACTATATCAAATTAACATATTAGTATTTATAAAAATAATTAACATTATACTATAGGTATGTGTTTTATAAGTTTAATTCAAGAAAAATTTTAAGGATAAAAGTATATTTTAAAGTTTAAAAATCTTGGTTAATCTTACTAATTGCTAATATACAAATTGTAAAATGTTTAATGATATTTTTGTAAAATTATTTCGATTTCTAATGATTTTATACTAGTTTATATAAAGTTTTGGCCATTTTTAAGATAAAATAATTTTATACTATAAAATTTGGGCAAATATTTTTTATAAAAATGAAAATTGGTGAATTTTTTAAGAAAAAGCATCGAAAATTTACCCCCTTATAAATGTTAGCCCCTAAAGAATTCCATCGTTTAAATATAAATCTTCCTCAAAATAATCTAAAATTTTGAGACTAACCAAACACTATTGATAAAGCATATTATATATCCATACGCAATCAACTTATAAGATACACAAACTTTAATCTCCAACCCAACAACCCCACTTCCATGAAATAAAATATTAAACAATTTCATACAACAATGTGAAAAGTAAAAACCACTTGGAAAGGGATTAAATGATATAATTACTATTTTCTATGTACTTATTTATTTTAATTAAGAATGACTAGGAAGAAAATTTAAGGAATGTTTGCTCATATTCATGTAGCTATTTATAACAAGAGCCACGTGGTGCCATGTCAATGTTTATTTGCATATATGAATTGTGTGATTTTAGTTTATTTAGTTGAAATAATATCGGTGAAAATAAAGTTTTTTGAAATAAAATGACTTTTTCTTAATAAAATTTATTAACCATATATCTTTAAAAACAAATATTATTTTAAAGTTTTTAATAAAAACTATTTATTTCAAGTTTTTTAATAAAGGTTTTTTATTTATTGTAGTTATTTGTGAATAAAAGTTTATTTTTCAAATATCCTAAAACTTGAACATAAAAATATTATTGTCTTTACTTTTTTATTAATAAACACAATTGCATCTTACCTTATCTTGTTATTTAAAGATACAAAATTACATATTGAATTTGTGCTTTCCTATTCTATAGAAAATGCATAATGTATAATATGTGACACATTGAAAAGAAAGTAAAACTACTTAGACAACATGAAAACTAAATTGGTTTCTTACATGACTCTAAAATTGTTCTCTAGAATGCAACTTACTTTTTCTAAGTCTATCCATTAGAAAATTAATCTATATTCTGCTTGTTTTATTTCTTCTATTTGTAAATTCTGAACATGTTATTTAAAACATTTAAATACCGAAATAAACACAGTACAGTCACAACATCTACAAATGAACAGCTGAAAGAATACAAACACACAAGTGACACCATTATTTTTGGACAAGCATCCCTAGAAAAACCCAACTCAGGAAAACCGGTGCAGCTATTCTGAGCTTTATTATTATGTAATATTTCCTTGAGAACAATTGGGTGCCTAATTGGCTCACCCAACAAAGAAAAAATACACAGAAATAATACCTATCTATTCAAAAACGGGTATTCAGAAAACTTGTCCCATGAAACCCTCTACAACGTCTTTGGAGCCCTGCATTGACCCTTCTAGCCTCTACATCAGCCTCTTGCTACCTTATGTCAGCCTCAAACCTCTTTGCATTAGCCGTCTGAGGCACTGTGCAACCTCTAGGACCCTCTACATCACTCCTGCAGCCTTCGCGTGGATGAGATAGTCCCTCTGGCCTTTGTGCTATCTCTGTTGGGCTATGCGTGGCCTGAACTGGCTTCTGCCTCTCACTCTCTTCTTTTGCACTGATCTCTTGGCACTATCTCTACCTCTCTAACTAGTACTCATTGTCCCTCCTTGCTGATCACTGATTTGACTTTGCTTAGCAACCTCGCTTTAGCAAATCAAATGACTCATCACTTTGGTGTTTTTTCCAACTAACCCTCAAGCCTCCTCTTATACTTTTCTCGTTGGGCCTTCAACAACTGATATTAAATCTCTAATCAATGGCTAAGATTAGATTTGGCTTGATTCGTGACTTTTGGAGCCTTCTAACCCAGTTTTATATTAATACCCATCAATATTTTATTTTTCCTAAGTTTAGACTTAGGAACTCCAGTAAAAATAATAATTATTTGAATATCTCCCAAACCGTGTACAATCCGTCCAAACCATTTCTGGGTCTTGGAGATATCATGTGATTTAACCTCTCCATCAATTTTAATGGCTAGAGCACATTCGATGCTACCCCAAATCAAAGCTCCCTCATAGCAAGGATTGTGCTCTAATAATACTCCTCACTGAGCATCACTCTGATTATCTGGCACCGATACCTGTTCTAATGCTAGGCCTCCCCATCCAACATCCTCTACATTGATGCATCTAATACTACTGCCCATTTCCCTGCTACTACCACTGTTGCATCCGTACGACATCTCCCTCTACATCTATGCTACTATTGGTTCTTTCTCCCAACACTACATCTGCATTGCAGCTCCCTCTCATCGTGTTGCATTGTGCTACTATTAAATTATACTGCACTGCAACTCAATTACTAAGAAGTAAGTAACTGATCCACCTAACTACTAACATCCATGTTAGGCTAGAAACATTCCCAATGTTGAAGCTCCCTCTGCTGCTAACAAGTGCTCCCTCTACTGGCCTCTATGTTGTTGCAACAACTCCCTACATCTCACACCATTTCACACCTATCTATGTCATCTTGCATTGTTGCAACACTCCCATGCCTCTCACACTATTGCAACCTACTAGCCTCGCGTTGTCCATGAACTCCTGCACTGTAGCACTCTCTGTCGCTTCATTCGCATCCATCTCTACCGACATCTGCTAGTCTTTTTACTCCTCTTCGTGGCTCCTGTAGCAAGGTATAATCCAAGAGGTTTGGTACCTCAAGGATCTTGCCCCTCATCACCTATAGTCTTCCTGACTATAGCTCGATGTCTCCCCACATGTTACGTAGAGGTACATAAGCACTCATGGCACATAGAATAAACAAGATCCCTGCCTTCCAAATGATGAAGTTGGATGCCCTATCCAACCTGTATTGATCCCTTAGTTCATTCATGGCCATCTCTCTACTCTTCTATCGACTCCTTTGAGTCTCTCTACTTCCCTCCGGAAGTTCTCTCTTCGACTCCTGCTGAGTATCTCTACTTCCCTCTGGAAGTTCTCTCTTTGACTCCTGTTGAGTCTCTCTACTTCCCACCTAGAAGTTCTCTGCTCGACTCCTGCTGAGTCTCTCTACTTCCCATCTAGAATTTCTCTCTTCGACTCCTGCTAAGTCTCTCTACTTCCCTCCGGAAGTTCTCTTTTCGACTCCTCTTGAGTCTCTCTACTTCCTACCTAGAATTTCTCTGCTCATCTCCTATTGAGTCTCTCTACTTTCCGTCTAGAAGTTCTTGGTTCGTCTCTTCTGATTATCTCTACTTCCCGTCTGGAAGTTCTCTTTTGGACTCCCTCTGAGTCCTGATTTCCCTCCTGGAAATCTTTCTGCCAACCATCAAGTTGCCTCTCTCTGATCGTATGTGCAACTACAACACTGCTCCAAATTCCTTAGCTAGAAATTTGCGTCAGCAGCAACTCCCTCTACCTTGGTTTTCCCTTGTTAGGTATTGTTC
Source organism: Pinus taeda (assembly GCA_000404065.3). Taxonomy (NCBI): domain Eukaryota; kingdom Viridiplantae; phylum Streptophyta; class Pinopsida; order Pinales; family Pinaceae; genus Pinus; species Pinus taeda. The sequence goes on along the minus strand of APFE030440995.1, from coordinate 16,090 downwards.
TAACCATAGTACCCCACCAGCTTTGCTCCCGTAAACTACCCATAGCTTCTTATGCTGCAACAACTTAAGGAATGAGCCTCTAGGCTCTGTGCAATCCTGACACTAGAATAAACATCTCCCTCAGCCACTGCGTCAACCCTCTTGGTCTCTGCGTGGCTCTACGTGAGCCTTTCTCTGCCCTCCTCAGCCTCTGCATTGACCTCTCTCTGGCCCGGACTGATGACGTAGTCCTACTGTATCAACCCTTCCTATGTCCTTTCTGCAAAGATCAACCTTTTGTCACTCGAGATGGCTAATTCTGCTACAAATGCTCTTCTTAGCTGATGCCTTCAACTTTCTTTTGATTTTCACCCACACTATGATACCATGTTGAATAAGTCCATCTGTTAGAAAATTAATCTATATTCTCATGGTTTATTTCTTCTACTTGTAAATTCTAAATAAGTTATTGAAAACATTTAAATACCAAAATAAACACAATAAAGTCACAACATCTACAAATCATCAACTAAAAGAAAACAAACACACAAGTGACATCATTATTTTTGGACAACTGTCCCCAGAAAAACCAAATGGGGGAAAACTAGTGCAACTATTATGAGGGTTTATTATTATGCAGTATTTCCTTGAGTACAATTGGGTGCGTAACCAGCTCACCCGACAAAGAAAAAATACACGGCAGTAATACCTCTCTATTTGAAAACAGGTATTTAGAAATCTTCTCCCATGAAACCCTCTCCAGTGTCTCTGAAGCTCTGCGATGGCCCTTCTAGCCTCTGCATCAGCCTCCTTTTTCCCTGTGTCAGTCTCAAACCTATCTGTGTCAGCCCTCTGAGGCACTGCGCAGCCTTTGGGACCCTCTACATCACTCCTGCAACCTCTGTGTGGATGACTCAGTCCCTCTGGCCTCTGTGTTGTCTCTGTTGGGCTCTGTGTGGCCTGAACTAGTTGCTGCCTCTCACTCTCTGCTTCTGCACTGGTCTCTTGGCACTATCTCTACCTCTCTACCTAGCACTCACTACCCCTTGTTGCTGATCACTGATTCGACTTTTCTTAGCAATCGTGCTCTAGCAAATCGAATGACTGATTAGTCTAGTGTTTTTCCAACTGACCATCAAGCCTCCTCTTATACCTTTCTCTTTGGTCCTTCAACGACTGATATTAAATCTCTAATCAATGGCTAAGATATTTGGCTTGATCCATGAATTTTGTGACCTTCTAACCCAATTTTATATTAATACCCATTAATATTTTATTTTTCCTAAGTTTAGACTTAGGAACTCCATTAAAAATATTAATTATTTTAATATCTTCCAAACCAGGTACAATCTATCCAAACCATTTCTAGGTCTTCAAGATCCCATGTGCTTTAGCCTCTCCACCAATTTTCATGGCTAGATCACATTCGATGCTACCCTAAATGAACATTCAACTTACGCAATGCTTTTGGTCGGAATGAAAGAGAAGAAGTGCATAGATGCTTCTTCCTTATTGTTGGCCAATAAGACTAAATGGGGAATGAAGGGGGCTATGGATGTTCTACAATCTTGGAAACAAATAAGTATAGGGAGACCACCTTATTTTCTAGAGCATTATATTTCCTTTGATGGAATGCATGATAATGAGATGGGACTGATTTATTTTTATGAGTAGTGGCAATTGGATCTCTACCTTCATTATGTACTTGTTATGTAGTTGTGGTTTCACTGAAAATTTGTAATCCAAATCTTCCTGATGCTTGAGTACCCTCCATAAATTTATTTTTTCATTATTATTTGTAATTAGAGAATTTGAGGAGAATATTTTTTCACCCCAGGAATCTGTTAGTTTTATTGAGGCATCCTAGAGGACAAATATAAATATTTGATAAGCATGAGGTGTCCTATAGTTTCTAAAACTAGGGACATATGTAAATTTTCTGGAACAAATATTAGTTATAGTCATTTTGTCTAAGAGGGGATATTTTGCTTAATGTAAAATAATATAAGGTACACAAGTCTTGGAAAGAGTTTCTTGTTGTTACCGGGAATAGTGTCCACTCGGAGCTGCTATTCCCACTAAGACTGGTAGCTATCTTAGAAATAAACAAGTAAAGACTACTTTCACTTTCCTTTATGAAAATAGATAAGAGTGGAACAAAGGATACCAACCTTTGTCTTGCACTTGGTTTCCTTGCTTGATTCCTCTCCTTCCTGATAGATCTTTGCCACTTCTTCTTTGTCTCCTAGATTCAAAGAGCACCTATGGAATCAAAGCAGCATACTACTATCGAAGAACAGAGATCTATATTCATAAATAACACAGGACCAAATATGTATTAACCATACAAATACATATAAATTCAAACATACAAGAATATGGAGGAAAACTTGAATAGATTTATTAATATCAAGAAAAAGCAAGAGGATTACAACCAATTGTTATGACCCAACATCATCCTCCAGCAAGAAAGCCCTTCTTCACCTCAAGTAAATCTTAGATCACCCAACACTATGAAGTTTCACCAGAAAACCAACAACACTTCTCTACAAGATAAAAGATTCCAGCCTCTGGATCTCTATGATGAAGGATCCATATATATATGATTGTAGGGGGGTGAGTCACCTTCCGAGGTTTTGATTAGTTTCTTCTCTCTGATAGTTCTTGATTCCACTTGGAGACTAATCATCTCTTACTCATCCCTGTTCGAAAACAGAGAGGCAAGTGTCAGAGGGGAAGCTTCTGGAAGATTCCATGATCTTCCACCTCGCAAATTGTCTCTGCCATTTGTCTATTCTCACCCATCGCACCCTACAGAGGAGCCATTCAGTATGCATCACACCCTTTACACTGGGAAGGTGATATGCATCGCACCCTCTACATTGGGTATTCAATATGGTCCAGTTTTGACCATTTCTCAGCAGTTTTTAGTGGAGAACTTCTGGGAGATGATGTAATCAGTTGACCTTGTTCCTTTAGGTAGTGAAGCAACACTTTTAGGGACTTAGGAGCCCTCAGTTTATGGACATTTATGATTGGGGTTGCAATGCCCAAAAATGTCTATAACAATTGTCTAGGCACATGAATTGTAAAAGGATCCATTTGTGTATTTATCTAAAAGTTTATACTTAATAATTTATCAAGTATTTCTGTTTTATGGTGTTTCTCTAGCTTGTGTAATGAAGAGGGATGAGGCGGGGCTGAACTGTAGCTCTCAATTTCCATTTGTAACACCCTCTTGTTTAATTAATTTAAGTAGTTGTGGTCGAACAAAATGAAAATAAAATATATGTATAATCCTAGACAAGGAAAGACCAATGGAGAAATTAATAGATCACATGGCTAGTGATCATGATTTATTCCAAGACGAGGGTTAGTGTCTCATTCATTCGTCCTTTATTCCAAGTAGTAAGTGAACATGATCAAGATTCTCTGTCGTCGAGTGAATTATGGGTAACTTGAGTCTAAGTCATTGATCTATAGCATTAGAACCATGGTCGTCAAGTCTCCATCCAATCAACCTCCATCACTTAAAAGTGGTGTGGACCACTAGATACTTTGTTTCATGCATGATAAGTCTATCAAATCCATGCAAGAACGTTCGTGGAGCTTAGGAAGGGTGGGATGAGCATAAATATTGTGAATACCCAAATATTGATTTCAATGTGAATTCTGCATTGTCCATCAATTCCTCGAGCCGACAATATAACGTTGGCTCATATAATGATTGGAGTTATTTTAGCATTCATTGCTGGCGGCCAAAGGTTTGGGCTTGTGGACCACATAGTTTGGGAGTCGACGAGATTTAGAATATGAGGTCTAAGGTTGTGAATTTCAAACTCACCATGGCCTCAATAGACTAGAGATTAGATCATCGAACCAATGGTGCTTCTAATTTGAGTTTGGTTGGAAGTTTGACTTGTGTTTATGGCCAAGGGATTGCTTCATAGCATCGAATAAAAGTAGAAGCATTGAGAGAGCGTGAGGCTCTAAAATATAATCCTAAGAGAAACATGAAGGATGATTATCCTAAAGTATCTTTCAAGTAACATTATCAATATCGTATCCTACAACAATGAGTTGAGCGCGTACGCTTATATAAATTGAAAACCAACCTTAAATATGTGTCTAGGAGCCTGAAATTTGAGAATCGAGAGAGCACATTTGGGAGAAGTGGGTCCCAATGGAGCAGTAGGGAGTTTAGGCCCAACTTGAGGTCAGGGTTTGGCCTTGGTCTTCCTTCATTTCTTAATGAAATCTTGAGTCCAACACTTCCGACTATGCCAAATCCACTTGGACATTCCGCTGCATGTCCTCTTTTTTATGATGTCTATTCAGAGAAGGCCCCGGGTCTATTCTAAACTAACATTAAATTTTTTCAAATATTTCATCGGATATTTGATTTGATGATACGTATTTGATTTCAAGCATACCTAACTTAACTTGTATTCAAGATGTTGCTACTATTTAGTCTCTATGTAATAATTATGCACAATTAAATTAAAAGTCTAAAATTTCAAACCTAATTATTTCAACATATGACTGGCCATGAAATCAATTTAAAGCTCAAAAGGAACACTTTTAATGTCCTTGATGGTTTAGTGTGCATGAATGTCAATTTTGTTTCCTTTAAAACTCTTAAATGTTTTGGGAGTGAGAAATTTAGACATTTCACATAATCTAGAATTGTTTACTGTGAGGGTAAATATTAATCTAAATAAATAATTGATTTATTGCATTCTATCTTATTCATTGGACAATAAACCTTACTTGCCAACCATGTCTATTTATCCAGTTATAAGTATTTAATACTGCGAATGGTGATGTATAAGTTATAGGTCGAGCATAATTAACTAAGTGGATAGACAAGGCAAATTCAAAGGCATTTGACAGTACATAATTGAAGTTCTTATCAGTCGACTCTAAATTAGTTGGGAAGTCGAGCTCCGCGGTCTATCATGGAAAAAAAATATACATCAACCTCGACTAAGTGTGGGACCCATTAAAAAAATTTGAAGCTGAGTCAGTCAGACTTGACCTCTGACAACTTAGTCGAGCCCTTAGATTCCTTTGGCATGAGAGTTTAAAATGCCGAACTCCAGCTAGTGATGTACCTTTGGCCCCGCACTAGTTGTTTGTCACCCCAAAGAGAAAAAGTTGTTTGCATGGGTATTTGATCATAATTCGATCAAATTTATTGTCAGGTCCCTATAATACTAATGATGTCCCCATTACTATTGTAGTTATATCCCTTATTAATATTGTTGTACTCCTATTGTCCCCATATTGTTATTAATGTGCCCCATAGAATCCCTCTATTGTTATTTTTGTGCCTTTATATTATTATTGTTAGGTTGGCTTGGTTATATTGTGACTCCTCAGACTCATATATATAGAAAGGAGGTTTTGTCATTTGAGTCATCCAAGAATTGTTCATTTATTTAATGTAAAGGAGGTTGCCCCCTTAAAGAGGTTGAATTCTAAGGTGTTGATCTATCTTTTCTATCTTTTTGTGAGCTGGTTTCACAACATTTGATATCAGATCTTTGGATTCTATAGTTTTGTTGCTCCAAATAGGTCATCATGGAATTTTCGATATAACCCTTTTTCTACGACATTTCAAAAGCGAAAAAAAAAATCCATTTGAGATGAAATCGTGTTGAACCTCAGGTCCAAATTTTAGAGCTTTTTTCACTATATTTGTAGCGATATGATTTGAGGAAGTTGGTCTTTTTGCAAACTCCTGAATTACATTCCAAACAAGTGACCTTGGGAAAATCGTCATAACTTTTGTTTTGAGCATCAGATTGCAATTTCGTAAGAAGTTACGAAAAGAGAACGGACTGCAGTTTCCTATGTATATTTTTTAGAATTGAAGGTCAAAATAGTGACACGTGGCATCTCATACAAGTTTTCTCTTCTGAAAAGGTATATAATCAGGTCATCTTGGGAGATTGTGCATAACTCTTTCTTGGAGAATCTAAATTCAATTAGACTGGTGGCACGGGAAAGAGGACATAGAGGGCTATTGTAGGTCGCAATTTCAGAACTGAAAGAACCAAAATTACAAAGATACATCATATTCAATATCGAGTGCCTACAAAGTGAAAAATGGTGTGTATTTGTTTTAATATTTTCATAAGCCTGGTTTGAAAAATTAGTTTGAAGGAATTCAAAGGGAATAGTGAAGAAGTATTATCGATAATTGATGCCCCAAAGAAAGAAAATGGAAACACCTAGTAAACAAACTGAAAGCTCTAGCGTGACTCATGAAGAAGAAGAAGAAATGCTACACGATATGTCAAAATTACAAGACCAAGTGCAACAAATGTCACTCTCACAAAAGCTAACAAAAGCTAAGATAAATGGCATGGAATCTAAGATAAAGGGCGTGGAAGCTAAGATGAATGGCGTGGAAGCTAATATGAATGGTGTGGAAACTAAGATCAATGGCATGAAAGCTAATATGAATGGCATGGACGCTAAGATGGATGGCATGGATGATAAGATGGAAGAATTGAAGATAAATTTGAATAAGTTGCTACAAGAAATGGTCACTAATGGTCAAAGGGTAGTAAAGGAAACTCATGATGAGAACAAAAAAAAATGTTAATCATGATTTCATAGACTCTAATTTTGGATTGAAGACCCACCATATTCCAAAAATCGATATGAGGAAGTTTGATGACAAGGATCCCACAACATGGATACTACAGATGGAGCAAGTTTTCGATCTCAATACCGTGCAAAACACACAAAAGATACGTATTGAAACTTTATATTTGGAACCAAATCAGTTTGTATGGTATCAATGGCTTTGCTCTCATAAACAAATTATCACTTGGGTAATTTTTACAGAAGAAATGACAGCACATTATGAGGATACAAAAAGCAACACTTTTTTTAGCCAATTGATAAGTCTCAAACAAAATGGTTCAATGATGAAGCACCTTGAGGAGTTCCAAAAATTGAACATAAGGGTAAAAAATATTCCAGAGGAGCATAGGATTGATGTGTTCATAGGGACTTTAAAGGAGAATATCCAACATGATGTTCGCCTTTGGGAACCTGATTCATTGGAGAAGGAATTCAAGTTAGCAAGAAAAATGGAAAACAAAATTATGGCAACCGGGAAGCCTACCACTCACAACTATAAAGATGGAAGCGTCGTTTCCCCTAGCCTTCCACAACCTATAAGGTTGACACCACAACAATTGGAAGATAGAAGAGAAAAAGGGCTTTGTTACATTTGTGATAGCAAATACACTAAAGGTCATAAGTGTGCTAAGAAGAAATTATTCTACATAGGTTGTGAAGAGGAAGAAGAAAAGGAACAAAAAAGGTCAAAAGAGGATGATATACTCCAAGAACAAAGCCTAGATAAAGAAGAAATGAATCCGACCATATCTTGTAACGCATTGGCTGGAATTACCACTCCTCAAACCATTAATATAGAATGACATATCAAGAAGAAAAAGGTAATAGTGTTGATTGATTCAGGAAGTACCCACAATATTATTCATTGTAAGATAGAAAAAGAATTGAATTGCTTCCTATATCCAGCACCAGAGTGTCAAGTGATGGTTTCAAGTGGAGAAATAATAAATTGCTCTAGAAAGTGCCATAATATCAAGCTATCCATGGGAGAATATGTATTAAATAGCCCATTGCTTTCCATTCCAATGGGAGGTGATGATGTTGTACTAGGATTTCAATGGATACAATAATTGGGTACAATAACTTTTAACTTTCAAGAATGTTTCATGAAATTTTATGCGGAAGGAAAGGAAATTTGCAGGGAAACCGAGAAAGATAATCAGCTCTAACGGTATGACAAAGCTTCTAAAAAAGGAACAAAGAGGTGTAATTGCACAATTATGTTTGCTAGATGTTTCCACATCGAAATAATCTATTTCTCTAGATCTCCAAAAAGTATTGGACAATCATTCCAAGGTATTTGAGACTCCCAAAGGTCTCCCTCCTATTCGTGATCACGATTGTGCTATTCATTTGATTCCAGGAAGTGTCCCTCCAAACATTAGGTTGTACAGATATCCCTATTCCCAAAAGAGTGAAACTGAACGTATGGTTGCAGAAATGCTAGAGGCTGGTATAATTCAACCTAGCCAAAGTTCTTTCTCTGTTCCAGTAGTATTGGTGCACAAGAAAGATGGATCATGGCGCATGATTCCGGATTATAGGGAGCTCAATAAGCTCACTATTAGTGATAAGTTTCCCATTCTTGTCATTGACGAATTATTGGATGAATTGCATGAATCAATTTATTTCACCAAGTTGGATATTTGTTCAGGATATCATCAAATCAGAATGAAGACTGAAGACATTCTGAAAATAACATTTAGAACTCATGAGGGTCATTATGAATTTTTGGTCATGCCTTTTGGCCTGACCAATGCACCTTCAACATTTCAAGGTTTGATGAATTCAATTTTCAAACCATTCCTTAGAAAATTTGTGTTAGTATTTTTTGATGATATACTAATCTACAACAAGTCTTGGAAGGATCATGTTGAACATGTTGACAGGGTGCCACAACTATTGGAGGAGAAACAATTATATGCAAAAAGATCCAAATGTTTCTTTGGAGTACAAGAGGTGGAATATCTGGGTCATATTGTATCTCATGAAGGAGTTAAGGTAGACCCTAGCAAAATTAAAGCCATTAAGGAATGGAAAATCCCCACATCCATAAAGCATCTGCGAGGATTTCTCGGGTTGACAGGGTATTATCACAAGTTTGTTAAGAATTATGGGAGAATAGCAGCACCTCTAACAACATTATTGAAGAAAGATGCATTTTCATGGACTCCGGAAGCAACAAAGGCCTTTGAACATCTTAAAGAGGCAATGTGCCAAGCACCGTCTTAGCTACACCAGACTTCACAAAAACCTTTATTGTGGAATGTGATGCTTCAGGAAATGGAATTGGTGTTGTTCTAATGCAAGATGAAAGACCCATTGCTTTTGAAAGTCGTCCAATCAAGGGAAAGTTTTTAAGCAAAGCTATTTATGAGAAGGAAATGTTGGCAATACTCCATGCACTTAAGAAATGGCGACCCTACCTAATGGGAAGACACTTCAAGGTAAAAACGGATCATGATAGCCTTAAATACTTTTTAGAACAAAGATTATCCTCTGAAGAGCAACAAAAGTGGGTCACAAAGATGTTGGGTTATGACTTTGAAATCATCTACAAAAAAGGGAAGCAAAATGTGGTGGCAGATGCACTCTCAAAAAGGATGAGGATGTGGAAGCATTGTTGTGCGCCATTTCTATTATCCAACCAGATTGGATAAACGAAGCAAGGGGGGAATGGAAGAATGACGAAGAAGTGTGGGAACTTATTTGAAAGTTACAACAAGATTCCAATACATCTGATACATTTAGTTGGAAAAATGATTCATTATGGTACAAAGATTGCTTATAACTCTGTAGGAATTCCCAACTCAAACAAAAGATTCTTCTGGAATTGCATGCTTCTCCCTTAGTAGGGCGCTCAGGATTTTTAAAAACTTACCACAGGGTTAAGAAGGAATTTTTTTTGGGTGGCCTTGAATCAAATATTTAAAATTTTGCAACAGAATGTTTAGTGTGCCAACAAAATAAAGCTAAAACAATTAAGATGCCAAGTCGACTACAACCTTTATCGATTCCAAGCCAGCATTGGGAGGAGGTTTCAATCGATTTTATCACAGGTTTACCTAATTTTGAGGGAAAGAGTGTCATCATGGTGGTAGTTGATAGACTTACCAAGTATGCACACTTTTGTGCATTACCACATCCATTTAAAGCCAGTACATTTTCTACTGCATTTATGTAAATAATTCAAAAGATACATGGAAACCCAAAGATTATTGTAAGTGACAGAGATCCCATTTTTACTGGAAATTTTTGGACATAATTATTTTCTTGTCTTGGTACTCAGTTAGCTCATAGCTCATCTTATCATCCTCAATTTGATGGGCAAACTAAGATAGTAAACAAATGTTTGGAAGGATATCTTCATTTCTTTGTATCTGATAAACAGACACAATGGGTCAAATGGTTGCCTCTTGCTAAATGGTGGCATAACACTTCCTTCCATACTACAACAAAAATGACCCCATTTATGGCACATTATGGATATAAGCCACCATCCATCACATCATATTTAAGAGAAAATTCTAAGGTTCAAGCAGTGGAACATCACATCGAGCATCAACAACAAGTTCTCCAACTCTTAAAGGATAACCTTGTGTTGGCATAGAATATAATGAAACAACAAGCAAATCAACATCATAGCGAAAGAAGTTTTGATGTAGGTGACTGGGTATTCCTACGGCTACAACCATATAAAAAAATGTTCCTCAAGCAAGCTAAGAAGGATAATAAATTATCACCAAAGTATTATGGTCTGTACAAGGTGTTGTAAAAGATTGGTACTATGGCATACAAATTGGAGCTTCCTGCAGCTTCTCTAGTGCACCCAATTTTCCATGTTTCATGTTTAAAGAAGGCTATAGGCAACAAGTTCCCAGTTCAACCAATATTGCCAGAACTTGACGAGGAAGGAAAAATTATATTGGAACAGGAAGCAATCATAGAAACAAGAACTCGAAAGCTATGAAATCAATCCATTTCAGAGTATCTCATCAAGTGGAAGAACTTATCTGCTGAAGATTCCACATGGGAGGATGAGAATTTTACATAGAAGCATCCAAAACTACTCAAGCATTGAGGAGAACACTTTTCTGAAGGAGGGGGCATGTTAAGTCCCTATAATACTAATGATGCCCCCATTACTATTGTAGTTGTATCCCTTATTAATATTGTTGTTCCCCTATTGTCCCCATATTATTATTACTATGCCCCATAGAATCCCTCTATTGTTATTTTTGTGCCTTTATATTATTATTGTTAGGCCGACTTGGTTATATTGTGACTCCTTATACTCTTATATATAGAAAGGAGGTTTTTTCATTTGAATCATCCAAGAATTGTTCATTTATGTAATGTAAAGGAGGTTTCCCCCTCGAAGAGGTTGAATTCTAAGGCGTTGATCTATCTTTTCTATATTTTTGTGAGCTGGTTTCATAACATTTATTTTATTGGGTATAAAGATACCAAAGGGTTTCGCGTTGCCATATTTGGATTTTTTGTTGGAGGAGTTGAAAGTACTGATGGAATGGAGAAATTATACTAACCCCCAACTTGAATTTGTTCCAACCTCCCGACTACTCCATTGAGAATATGTTGTAGCGGCTACAACGACCCTCCATAATTTTTCCTTAGCTTCATTTTGGAGCCTCCCTACCCACCATCCTGAGCAGCATGTCATGCACTGTGAAGAACACAAGCTTCAATTGAGTTCCAGTGGCTTGCCAGCTTGTGCATGTCGACGTGCTTGTCTCCCTCCTGCAGGCTGGCATTCTAGGCTTCGACTATTTGCTGGCTGAGACACTCCCCTAGAAAATTGTGTAATTCTAGAGGGGAACCAACCTTCCCTCCAAAAATTGTGAAAATTAGCTAGGCAACCTACTATTCTCTAGAATTTCTTAGAGAAGTCATGTAGTCCTCCTTCAAAAAAATATGCAATCTGGCCCAACACTGCAGCTCAGCCCATAAATTGCACAATTTTGGGAGGAAAACACCTGCTAACCCTAGAAAGTATGTAATCCCTCAGGGACAACTAGCCCAACTCAATCCAGAAACTGCATAATGTATCATACCAGCCTCGCTGATCCAGGTGGATGTTGGTGGCCACCCACCTATCCCATTTGGACCCCTGCAACTATCTCTTTTAGTTTTTCAGTTTCCGTAATTGTAGCACAATTTACTATTTTTAGCAGTTTTTCGGGTCCTAAACTTCCGGAGCCGTTTTGAGGCCCTAAACGACGTTTTTTGGGAAATCTGGGGGCAACATGGGTCCATGGACCGATGTTGCCCTTCCCAAAGTGGTAGCTCTCGGATAGATCTTTCTAACGAGCTATCATACGCGTCAAACGGAGATCGTATGCCAAAGTTACGACCCCGGGAAATTGATGTACCAATTTACCCAAAACGGGGCCCACAATTTGGCGTTTCATCTTCTAAGGGTCGGTTTTGGAATGTGAAGGTTTTCCATTGTTTCTCAACAATAAATAGGCCTTCGAGCCTCATTGTAACACAGTTCAGAGGCATGTAGCCACACATCTTTTCTCAGAGATAAGCTACCATCGCCCTAGCTGGTTTATTTCTATTTCTGGTTGTAAGCATATTTCAGTATTTTCCTTTAATGAAATGAAGTATTACTTCCGCTGCATCTCTTTATTTATGGTTATCGCATCTCTATATTTATGGTTATCTCTGTAATCTATTGCGTTCCTGTTTAAATCCGGATCAGTGGTATCAGAGCGGTATGCTTTTTCTCTGTTTTTGCTTGCATGTCCCCAACGAGGTCAGGATATAAGGAGTTAGGGCTTGAACTGGTCGAACCTTTGCAAGACTAGCCTCGAAAATCCCGACGGCCTCCCATGGCGGATGAGAAGAAAGACGAGGGGGCAGGAGATCCTATCAAGGCTAATCCTGCTGCTCCCTGATTGAATTCGAACTTCTGCAGGAGGGTCACTCTTCCCCTACGCTGGCACTGTATGGGCCCTCCTGGCCCAGCGTCAACCTCCCTTAGTTTGCGCTGCCTCCTCTGGTGTATCTCTACCTCTCTCTACTGAGTATTCGGGGTCTCAAAGAAGATCCTCCAACCCCAACTGTCCTTGCCCCTTCGCTGCAACTCAAATCACCTGTTCGACTTTCTCAGCGAACCTCGCCACCAACAAAATTGAACTGACAGACAACTGTCCCTCAAACCTCCTCTTATTCTTTTCCTATTGATGAATCAATGAGTGAGATTAAGTCCCTAATCAATGACTAAGATTAAAACATGTTTGATCCTCATCACTTAGAAGTTTCTCACCCATATTCTTATTAATACCTATTAATATTTTTATTTTTCTAAGTTTAGACTTAGGAACCCCATTAAAAATATTAATTATTTTAATAGCTCCTCATTTGGGTGGAATTTTTCCAAATGATTTCTAGGTTTTGGAGATCTCATCTGTTCTAGCTCCTCCACAAAATTTCGGAGCTAGAGCACATCCAATTCTACCCAAAATAGACATTTTATGAATCTTCGTAATGCCAATAGTAGATGTTTCGATATTTTGATAATTTTTTAAATCTTTTGTCCATAATATTTCTCAATAACTTCAAAATATAATAATAAATTGAAAAAATATAAAAACATATATTGTTAACTCTTACATTTTTCAACTCTTATGTTTTCAAGGGTAAACATACGATCCCTATTGAAAATATGGTCTTTGTAAAAAATGTTAGGTTCACAGTAAAATTTGTATATCATGAACCGTCTCTCTTAAAAATAAGTTTTATTAAAATATGCCATTATATATATTTATATATAATCTTTTAATTATACATAATTTAGATTAGAGTTAGTTTTATTGTTGAATAAAAGAAGTAGTTTTTTTTATATGATACTATCATCAAAGCTCATGCAAAATCAAGTGCTTAAATGAAAACTTTTCTAGAAGGAGATCCATAGGCCTTTAGGTAATGGATTTCAACTATCTATTGCAACTTCAAACCACCAACTTTCTTTAGAAGATAATATCCTCATAAGACTTGCTTTTAGGAGTTGAATTCACAAGCCTTATTCCTCAACAATCGACTACCTCAGCTTGGAGATATTGAGCTTAAATTAATGATAAGGAACCCAATGGATTTCAACCATCTATTACAACTTCAAACCACCAACTTTCTCTAGCATATAATATCCTCTTAAGACTTTCTTTTAGAGTTGATTCACAGCCTTTTCCTTAACAATCTGGTGAAATACTGAGAGGGTGGTGGGGGGGGGGGGGATGAATCAATATTCTTATTCATTATTATTTTTATCAGTTAAATACATTTATAATTGGAATACAGAATATGTGAACATGAATAGATGCTTTTTTAGTGACCTTGCAATAGATCAAGTACAATTATATAATATATATAAATATATTATATATACTATATATATATATATATATATAATATATATATATGGTTTCAATCAGTTGCCAAGCACCAACTTGGACTCTTTGTGAGGTTCCAACCTCCAGAGCACCAAATTTGTCTTGTCAAGGCACCAACTTTGAATTTAGGAGCACCAACTCCCAAGACATCAATCCCTTCAGTTCTGAGGCACCAACCTCAAGGGCTCCAACCCTCTACTATAACTATCTGGATCTATTTGGTTATAATTCTTTGCTCCCAACCCCGCTAGACCTATGACTTACTTCTTTCCTCCTGTTCCTTTGACTTCTGCAAGAACTTCGACTTCCTTTATTTCTTATAGTTCGCCAACAACATTAAACTTTCGTTATTCTTTGTTTTATATGCCTGATATGCCTTACCTTTGGCTTCCTCCTTGCTCACTTGAGCTTCGGCTTCCTCAACACTCGCTTGATCTTTCAGCTTCCTCTGCACTCACTCTTCGACTTCTTTTGTCTCTTCAATTTCATTAATGGAAAGACGCGTTTAGTGGAAGAAGGTCAGCCGACTTGAATATTAAAAACATAGTGAAGAGTCTTCCATATTCATGGAAATCATATAGAATGGGCTATACCCATATAGAGGTCCCACATGCCACATCATCCTTTTATTGCAATCACAAATTCTAGAGGTTCACACATGACATAGCTGATTCCCAACTACTGACAGAGCGGATGCGATATGGTATTAAACAGTTATTAATAAGTCCGTCGGGTCCACACCCTTATCGTAATCACCGGTTTGACATTCCTTTGTATATTGCGATTATCACGGATGCAACATTTGATTAAGCCATGCTATAATGGTGTAGTTAGGTCCGCAATTATATCGCAATCAGCGGATTTCAATGTGGCAAAACTTTAACAAGGTTTGTGATATTGTGACAAACGCGATATTACAATAGGGCATGTTATAATGTTGCAGCGGGTCCGCATACGTATTGCAATCAAAATTTTAATGTGGCAAGGATTTTAAAGAGGCTTGCGATATTGTGATGGACGCGATATTATATATCATATTGTAATGGTCCCATGGGTCCATATATATATATATATATATGTATCACAATCACATATTTTATCATGACGCGACTTTACACTCTTGCAATATGCCTTAGCAATCCTCCACTGTTGATCTTCTCTCCAGATCTAACGGTCCCAACTTAACTCGATCAACCCAAAAACCGTCTGTTGATCCTTCGTCGTCAATCATCCCACTCTAGATCCAATGATCTTCATGCATTTCAAGTGAGCCACTTGCAAGAGAAATAACCACCCGAAAAAGTGGTTTTCTCTCTCCACTCGAGTGCTACGTGTCGCTCGGTTAATGGAATCGGGCGCTCTCCTCTACATACCACTTAC
>APFE030440993.1:0-11818 GCA_000404065.3 Pinus taeda | reverse complement strand
CAATTTCGAGAGGGCTAGATGGGTCATCAAGTATCTGGAGTAGAGAAACAAATAGCTTGAGGACCAACAGATGATCATGGAGCTACAAAGCATCCGTGAAAATTGACAAGCTGCCCAACAGAGGAAGATCGAGCTCACTACCTTGGAGTAAGAGATTAGCAACGACCGTGAGTCTTGGTTAGATCGGGTCAACCTACACTTGGAGAAGTTGTTGGAGAAGGAAAATAGCGACAAGACCATATTGAGGAGGATGGCTTGTCATTACAGGGCATGGAACATGAGCGCAAAGGCCCGAATAAGGAGCTTGAAGGCTAAATTGAGCAAAGCAACAAAGGAAGAAAAAGAGGCAAAAGAGCAAGATCGGCTTTGAATCTTGGCTGAAGCTTCCTTGGCACAGCATATTACTTCATAGAGGACTTCCAGCCCAAATTTCAAGGAATTTGGGGAAATTTTGGTCACATGGAAAATTTTTGGCACAAACACAAGTTTTTTCTCTATACGCATCGTGCCACCGGCGCGACACGTAAGATTGGGAGCTCCAAATGAGAAATGGTTTGCATTTTTGGATTCAGCATGCAAAATCACGACTACTAGCACATGGAGCAAGAAATTTGGAGAATATCTTGGCCACCAAAGGGGAAAAAAACTCTCAAAAATGGCATCACTGCCCCTATTTTGACACACAGGAAGTAGTCTTAGGAGAATGAAGATTTGGAGGGGCAAATGAGCTCCAAATTAAAAAATTCCACTTGGGTTGGAAGAAAAACAGGACAGGCTTTCCAACGAGTACACTTGGGCACATTTTGGACTCCATCAAGTGCCTCAAAACTGGCCTCAAATGTGCACGACGCATACAGGAAAGGAGCACGACGCATATAGGAAAAAGGGCCAGAATGCCTCTATTTCACGAAATTTCGCTTCCCGGCTTTTTGTAAGTGGGTCCACTCATATGTACTTCAGTTTTTTGGCACCTAAGGTGGTTTTATAAGTATTTTCACTCCATATGGTCAGTTATCCAAGTGGAAAAGGAAGGCAAAGGGCCACCCAAGCCATTTGTCATGTTTGTGGCGCTGCACCTGTAGCTGTTGTTTGGCTCTCCACCTTAAATTTGTAATGATTTGAGTAACTCCCCAACCCTTGGGCATTCTATCTCTTCATGGCACGTTCTATATATTGTATGTAAACCATTTGCAAAGGGTTGGTTGGCTTGTAACGTCTGCGAGACTGTGGGAAAGAAACTCTGTTTCTGCATTGTATATTTTTTACAGAGGATTAATGAAAGGTAGTGGCTCTGTTTCATGAGATTCATGTGGTTGCAAGTGTAGAAAATGTGTCTCTTATGTTTCATATGTATCTTGTTATGTTTCATAGCTCATTTCATATTCCATTCCATTGAAAATTTTCTAAGTTAGTAAGGTTAGAAGTTCAATTTTTATTGCTTTGCCTGTTGAGAAAATTTCATGTTGATGTTCATTCTTCTGATTGAAAAGGATTCATGTTGTCTATGCCCTTCACCCTCTTTAATCAATCCTCCTTCCGCACTATTCTTAAAACTAAAATTGCTAGGCTTTCCGCCTACCTTGCCTCATGAAATAATTCCGTGCCTTTATATTAAGTTCTCTGTTCATTGAGGTCCAGTGGTCCCATAACATCCCAGAAACACAGTCATTCATAAAAATCACTCCTTGTATTCATATTCACTTACTAGCCTAAGACAAATAGTTCATTGTAAGTCACCTCGGGCCTTTTCATTCACTTATTCACTGAGTGTGACTCGGAGAGAGCCCTCTCCTGTTCTGATAGGGCTAGCTACCAGACTAAGTGTGGTTTGTGGTTACCCTGAATTTTTCCTTCTTTTAGCCTAAGGCGGATTTAGGTGTTAACAGTGAGCTTGTTCAGATATGTAGAGATCATGTTGCCCTTTTCACACTTGATCTTACAAAGCTTGTCTTTCAGCGCCAGCTTCCTCTGATTGTTGCTATTTTGATAAATATCTTTGAATGTTTTCCACATCAAAAATGGATTCTTCTTCCCATGGAGGCTCGTGGCAATGTGGTCTGGAACTCCCTCGAGGAGGATTATCCTTACTCTAGCCACACACTTTTTCCATTCCACCAATTGAGTGGCATCAGTCAGCTTGGGGACTTCTTGATCAATGAAGTCCTTTAGACTTTCATCCTCTAATACTGCCTCCATGTGATCCTTCCAGGCTACATAATTCGATCTTCCATCAAGGGCATATTTGATTCTTAAACCACTCAATGCCATAGGTGAAATAGAGATGTGATAAGAACTCAATTTCAATATTCAGAAACCAAACTTTGAACTTCTCCTTCTTGTATATTGTTCTTCCTTGCCACCTTTGCTCCGATACCATGTAGAAATTCCCACCTTTAGATCACCTGGTAATGCAATATACTAAAGCAAAACACTTGATCTAATTCTACAAACAATTTAGCGAAAGCTTAATCGAATTGAGCAACATCAATAAGAACACATATAACTGATAGGAAGAATTCAATCACACATAACACAAAAGATATAACCAAGGGAAAGAACCAACCTAAAACCCCAACTCTGTATTATCATACAAGTGGAAATCCTTTCCATGTTACAAAACGAATCAACTCAAAATATTTCTTGCTCTCTATGTAATCAGATAATGAAGCTCATAGACATAATAGACAAGTATATATCCTCATCAAGTACTCCAAGTCCCTATTTCTTTGCGCAATTTTTCTTGGGGTCCAGTGAAGCCACATGTGTGAATTGGCTCCATCACACTCATTGAACAAGAAGAAGTACCTACACAACTCCCTTGGATAGAAATCTTTCTGCATGCAAGAGTTATGTATGAGAGAATATTCAGTTAACTGAAGAGCAGTTGTTTTATGCAAGCATTCATTAACTAACTGAACTTAATTAATTTAAACACACTGTTTAAATCAATCTAACTGGGCTTGACTCAGTTAACTGAGCCAACTAATTACATCTCAAATTAGAACTCATCCTTATCTCTTTAACTGAAGGATAAATTACTCAATTAATGGAGAAACTGTTGCATGTCCCCACATAGACTTCAAGTTTGATTTTCCTTAACTAATTAACTCAAGATGAATTAATTAATTAATTTTCAAACCGTTGTTAATATCAAATTCGAATTTTACTTCCTATGTTTAGCCCAGGGACTCACTAAAATAGGAATCCATCTGAAATGCTATTTTTAGCACTTTCACTTTTCATCCAATATAGCTAAGTTCAACATTGGATGAAACTGCTATTTATAGCAGTACTATTTTTAGCATTTCTATTTTTAGCATTTCTTGTTGCTATCTTCAACAGTTAATATAATAGCAATATTCTTGTTGTATTGGAAATGTATGCTATTTAACTTATGCATATGCTTATGAACTATTTCGTTTGCATTTGTATGAATCTTGTTGAATGCATGTTGTTGTGTTAACTCATCACTTTAACTTGTGGACTATTCCACATCTTAGCTTGTGATGTCATTTCTCTCTTGTGTTCCTTTCAAGCATCGTACTATTACAGGCTTCCAAGGGGCACACTTTATTTTCCCTTCGTGTGTTGGAACCTTCATGCATCACACTTGACTCTTTGCAGGGTCACACACTTTCTCTCACCCAAAGTTATCATACTACCCTCTGTGTGTTTTTGTGGTCAAGGAATAACATTACCACCCACTACTGGGACTCCTACTCTAAATGGTGCAAGGTCTAGTTGGTAATTCATATTGAGGAGATCCCTTGAATGTTGGTGGGTTCAACATTGTCAACATTTATGGTGATAGAAGGAGGGCCAGATGACAAGCTAAACCCTTGAAGTCTATTTTTAATTTTTGCACACATTTGATGACTTCTCACCAAATCATAAACCTAACATGTTTTTTAGACACGCAAATCCGAAAGTGTTGGCGATAATTATTAATGAATTGTCCTATCTAAAATTCAATGATGAGGGTGAAACAACCTTATTTCAACATACCATGAAATTTCTTTATTTTTGCACAAAGGAAAACATCCACTGTGAGAATGTTGTTTGTAGGTTGTTCATTCTCATGTTCGAAGGGTGTGTGCAAGAATGGTGCAGCACATTACCTAATGGATCCATTCACTCTTTCTAACAACTCTTCATAGAGTCATGTCGTGATTTCGATATCTATGATCACAATGATATTAATAAGCAAATTTTGAATTTGTGAAAAGCACCTAATGAATCCATTCACGATTTTCCCGATAATTTCATACAATACTGCTTTGAATTTCCTAAAGATGAATTTGATTGGTCTTTCTTGGTAGATAGATTTCTATATCTTGTTCACATTTATGAAAATCCACACGAGTTAAAATATTTTGAACTGATCCCAACATACCACGGTGTTAGAGCTTCTAAATCTAAGATGAACAAGGTTGCTATTCCAAGTAACCCTCCTCCATCCCCTTTTCATCAAACAACTCTAGGTCCACAGGTCAAGGTGGGGAAAGTTGAGAATTCACCTGTTGATCTACTACCATCTCCTCCTACCTCACTTACTAAGAATTTTAATGCATATTTGGACTGTGAATCCGATGGTTGTGATTAAGTGCTATCTCCTTGTCCTCCATCCTTTGGTCCCTTCGATCCTCTGTAGTTCTATGTGTCATTTTCACCTGTTTCAAATTTCTCTTGTGATGTTCATGAGGATCAAGCTTTGGATGAAGCTGGTGTTGAACAACCAACCCGTGATAACAATTTTGATGAGTATGTGTGGAAGTTTGAATGAGAATATGCAGTGAAGGATGACCTCCTTCCATCTGCACTTCTTTGGCATTATCTTGACATTTTCAATGATTTTGTCATTTATGTTCAACCTTGTGAAAATTCATTTTATGATGTTACTACTTGCAATCATTCCCATAACATGTGGGATGCCAATTTTTCATTTGAACGTGGAGAGGTAAAATATCTTTTCCTTGATCCAACCAATCTCTCATATTATCTTTCTCTGAATATAGAGGGTGAAATTTCTCATTTTCCATCATCCCCTCTTTATGATTCGTCAGATCATGAGGATGCCTCTATTCATGAACTTGAAATTTCTTATCATTGCTGTCGTGATATTTTCATTAACTCACTTGATCACGATTCTCATTTTTCCACTCTCAATCTTTCTAGGCTACTTCTCTTCAATGACCCATATTCTGATGAATTGAAACCTCCCAAGCTATTGAGGCACTTAAACCTGAGATGATAGTTATGTCAAGTTCTTGTAGCATTGAGGTCAGTTCCACTTTTGATCAGAAATATGTTGAATATTTCCAGGCTCCTCATCACTTTGTTGTACAATATTCACATCCTCCATCTATATCACATGATCCTATCACTCAATCATTGGAGGAGTAATACATATCAAGCATTATTGCAAAACAAAAATTTTCTTCTTTCTTCATGTTTGCTCGTTTTTCAAGTTCGAAAATTTGTTCCTGCTTGTCTTTGACTTGCAATGTGTTTGAACACCATGGTACATCCGTTGATTGCCTTTCATGCGCTTTACCATTTTAATTTTCTATAGGTGCATTCAAGCTTCAAACATTCTGGTTTGTATTGAATTATCTCTCTTGTTTTCTGGTTATCTTGTATATCCGTTTTGACATGCATGCCCTTGCCTACATAGGCTAGCCAATGCGTTGATGGATGCATTAGAGATATCAATTTACATAAGTTAGCCTATGTTGTGCTTAGGTTAGGAGTAGGAGTAGTTGTTTGATTTTCTTATTTGTTTCCTTGATTTTATTTCATTCACCTTTACTCCACTTCTTTCTTTTCTTTCATTTTCTTTTTAGCTATAGGATAGTTTTCACATGAAACCGTGTTTGGCTTCTAGGAAACTCAGTGAAATCCAAGAGGAAGTTGTACTACTATCAATGCTTGGTTATATGTCTATTCCCTATCTTTATGTAAATCTCATATTTTTTTAGTCAATGATACTCTGATGGAAAATACAACCTTTTCGGAGAGATTCATGGTGAAATCACGATGCTTAAACTTTTAAATAGTACCACCGACTCTAATCCGTCTTCTATTTTTGGTTAACCCTTGTCAACAAAGTCAAGTAGAGTAAGGAGAGGGGGAAACCTTAAGAGGTATATATAAATATACCTCTCTAAATGGAGAACCTCTTCTACTCTAAATAAGTTGTGATCCCTCTTCCACCCCATGAAATAAATAAGTTCTTATGCATAGTTCTTTCAACAAATGAAAATCAAAAAATGAAAAAAGGGGGAAAGAAGAGAAAGGCTTCTTGCGTAGAGAGGTGAAGCAAGTAACTCCATCGAGGTACTATTCAGGCTCTATGGTGGCAGAGTAATGCTTGTGTTCCTGAAGTGACTCCACTCGGGTACTGTCTAGGCTTACTAGAAGCAGAGCAACACCAGAGAGGAAACTAAAAATATGAAAATCTACTTTACTTGTGCATCTATATACTCCTGATCCCCAATCGAAACAACTCATTTTGACTTGGATTGGTATGTGTTCTACTGATTAAGAGAATGGTAGGGACTAGATGTTTAACTCAAGCTAAGTGAAGAAGCTACAATGATCAAAGAATTGAAAAATACTTCTGGAAGAGTTAGACATGCTTTGCATGAGACAAGGTCCATACAAAGAGCTAGAGTTCTCCTATGCTTCAATTTTGGAGCCTCCCTTACTGTCTACAATAGATGATCTTGCACTGATCTATGTATTCAAGCTTCGATTGAGACTTATATTTTCTTTTTTCTTGTGTTTGTTCACTTAGCTGATTCTTCTAAGTCACAAGCCGATCGCCCAACCTAGTCTCACAGCAGTTTTGGGCTTGCCTCCAGCAATTATGCAATCCTTGAGGGAAATTAGCCTTGATGATGTGAATTGAATAGTCCTCACTACTAGTGAGCCTTGAGCTCATAAACTGTGCAGTCATGGGAGGCAGTCCAAAAATTGTGTAACCCTCACTGAGCTTAGAAACTGCACTGTGCACTAGGCCATAAAGTTGCCCAGTTCCCCAAAAATGCGTAGTCTTTCCTAGCATGGTGCATGGAAAGTTTCAATGGAAAAATAAAAAAGAAAAAAGAAAAAATCATCCTGAAAAATAGGGATCTATTTTTAGTATCCCAAAGGAGGCACTTGTGTTATTTTTCTAAACTTCTGCCAAGTGTCTCTTTTTCCTTGATTTTAGGCATGCACGACATAAACCCTAATTTTTCCAAATATATTTAATCGATGCCTCTAGAGATAATTTTCACATTCGATTGGAGCTCTAGCACTCTCGAGGAGATCAAGCAACCATCGATGCAATCGTCAGCGCTTTTCTGGGTGAGTTTTTATTTTGTCATCTTTTGCTGCTTTTTCTGTCGCTTTTTGTTGTTTGGCTTATGTGAGTGTTGTTTCACTTATTTATCTTCATGGCCACTGGAATTTTTTCTTTTTTTAACTTGCAGAAGTGTTATTTTAAGTTTTATATTGTCTTTCCCAAGTGTCGCATTAGTTTTCCTATTTTTGCAACAATGGTCGCCATTGCGGCGACTCTCCTCACATACTTCATTTTCCTTCTATTTGATTAATTGCTACACTTGATTCAAATGCATTTATCTACAATGGTCAGATATTCACTCAAATTCACACTATCTCTTAGATCTTCTTTTTTTCACACTTCCCTTGGGAAAATTTGGGTTTCTCTTGGTCGATTTTCACTTTGCCCAACTGGCACTGCACAATCCGGAGGCTCAAGCCACAAGCTTAACATCTGGAATTCACAGTGCATAGTCCAAGATTGATCCAACTGTGCACTACGCAATGTATAGTCTCTCCTAGGCCTCTACCCAAGATGAATTGCACATTGTGCAGTTTCAACCATCAAGCTTCCAACTTGGCTACTGGGACTGCACAATGTGCAGTTCCATGAGGAAAGTAATCCCTCTTGTCAGAAAAAATTGCACAATCCTCCCCATATAGTGCCCAGTTTTCTTCTTGAACTTGTCTTGTAAGTTGTTTTGCTTAAAACTAACATTCACTTTCCATGAGTGTCCTTTCTTTCCCATAGGTACAATATTTGTTGGGCACCTCTCTAGCAGTCATTTTTACCATGGCATCTAAGAGAACCGCATCAAACGAAACCACTAAGAGAAATATTGGGGAAGCAGTTGAGAAAACATCGGTTGATTTTCTAGTGTATGCGGATACTTAGTTGTTCATCGAGAAGTGATCATCACTGACATGGTAGAAGATTAAATATGCTTTTGCAAAATACTTTGAGGCAGACTTTGAGGTAGATTAGGAAGTCAAGGCTATGTAAAGTTGCATGGGTATCCCACCTTCCCATGTGTAGATATCATTAGTTGGATTGTCTCGCACATGGATGAGAAGACCATGGAATTAAATAGTTCCAGTTGGCATAAGCTTGCCACCTTATAGGTGGAATAATTTCAGCAGATGTATCACTTTCCCAAGCTAGTGAAGCGCATGGACTCACTCTTCTATGCCACCCACATCTATGTGAACATAAGAGACATTCTCAAACACTAGGTGAAAGAGCCATCTAAGTTTTAAAATCACCCACCCATGTGTACAAGACAAAGTCCCTCAGGAAGGTTTACTAACTCTTGGCTATATTTTCTTACAAAATCCATGGTCAAGAGAGCACTAAAACCTTTCCTGAAGGGTGGGAAGTTTTATTGGAGGCCATTCAATTGGTCAGATTTGTTGGCTCAACAATTGAAGGCCCATGCAACACAGGCTCATAATCCACCTAAGGGTGAGTGAGCAAGGTTCTATATGTATGCATACTTACTGGATGTAATCTATGTGCAAAGAAAGTTCCCTGGAATGAATTGGACACAGAAACCACAATAACCTGTCATGCACATATATTGCAAGTTTCTTTCAGAGTGTTGTTATTGAGGGTAATGGCATGATTAATAAACAATTTATCATCCCTCTATACAATATTTTCTTTGAAGAAGAACCACCTTGCATGTCACGAGAAGAAATGGAGGAGATATTAGACATCACACATTATTATTCTTCACCAAGTGGCACCCTCATTAGAGTGTTTGGAGAAGAGAAGCCTCTGCATGTCTTACCTAGGTATTCCATGGAAAAATTGATCATGCAAGAAGTATCATACCATCTTGCTACAGGGTTATCAATAGCGCTACATAGGAAGAGGAAAGCACCATGGCCCACTCTTCCTTTACAGATTAGATTATATGAGATAAAGAGATAGAAAGTCACAAATGCTAAGGCTAAGACAATAGTGAAATTTTACTTTCTGTGGATCAGCGAGGAATTTCATTGGCCGGAGGAGGATCCTTGGAGGTACTGCTACAACGCCTCTAGATTCAATGGGCCGATCACTTTAGCAAAGACTTTACATGCTGCTCCACAAACAATGGCAGCTCCAGAAGTAGCAGTAGCAGAAGCCAACAATCCGTGTAGGAAAAGGGTAAGAGGAATATCACTGATAGTACAGAGGGAGAAAAAAGCTGAAAAATGAAAGTAGATATTCTCGTTGCAAAAGAAGCTTTGGCAACAGAGGATACAGAAGGTAGAGCAGAGGAAGAGAGAAAAGCAGAGGTTGCAGGAATCATAACTAAAGTTATATGAGACAAAGAAGAAGTTGAAGGAAGAATAGGAGTTGAGAAGGAGAGAATGAGAAGAAAAGAAAAATAAGGAAGAAGAACAAAGGCAACGAATGATGACAAAAGAAACACCACCAATACAAGTTGAAGGACAGGGAAAGTAATGACCAGCATCTGAGGAGGAAGATGAACAAACGTAGGATCAGGAGCTTGCTCAACAGATTGCATTAGGGGAATTTTGAGGTCTAACATGGGCTTCCTAAGAAAAATGTACAACCAAAATAAAATTTATAAGAATCAATAGGATTCAAGATGATGATGTCAACCATGGGGGATGATTCACCATTTTTGGAGTAAAAAGTAAAAAGATTAAAAAATAATAAAATAATAAAACTACTTTTTCAACTCGTATTTTCAAATTATATCCCTAAGGTTTTACTCAAATTTTGAACGGGAGAACTCTTTGGATGTAAAATTTAATTCCTCATCCAAGGATTACCCATATTTCATACTTTTGATGGACCCTATTACACGAAAAATGAGGAATACATGAAAAAATGTGATTGCAATCACATTTTTCATGTATTTTTCATTTTTCGTGTAGTAGGGTCCATCAAAAGTCTGCAACATGGGTACTTCTTGGATGAGGACTCAAATTTTGCATCCAACAAGTGTTTCCGCTCAAAATTTGAGTGAACCTATAGGGAGATAAGTTGAAAATACGAGTTGAAAAAATAGTTTTCTTTTTTCACTCTAAAATTTGATGATGTAATACAATCTTATTTTATTATTTCCACTATTATTTTATAATTTCCTTAGGAGACCCATTTTAGACCTCAAAAGTCCCTTAATAAGAAATTGATCGAAGTGACAAAAATGGATATGGAATAGGAGTAATAGCATGAATATGTTAACTTGTTGCTGAGAGAACCATAGGTCATCCCTCAGTCTCCACCACCTCTAGTAGTAGAGACAACCCTGAGCGAGAAAAGGAGATGTGGTTCTCCTTGATGATGATCTGGTAATGGATGTGTACAATCTATCATTCAAGGAGTTCCAAAAGAATATTCTACAAGCACATAGAAAGAAATTTATAGATGATCACGCATCACTTGCATTCATTAGAGAAAGGGTGAGAGTGTAAGACACTAGGAAGAATCCAAATGCCATTGCCAAAGCCAAATTGACCTATGCAGGAGAAACAAGATCAAATGTTTAGTATTTGATAGTCGAGAATGAGAAATTAGCATAAAACCTACAACTTTCTAGGCAAGAGGAAAAACAACTCCGAGCAGCAACAAAAAATGAAGTTTCTGCATTGGAGGAGATGAGAGTAGTGATACTTGTTGAAGTATCAACACTTGGAGAAGCCATACAAAAACTCTATGATGGGTTTGTCACTGTACATAAAGAATTTTTCCATTTGCATGAATTACAAAAATAGAGAAAAGATTTTGTTAAAACTCTTAAAAACATACAAGCTTCCATTTCCTATGTGCAAGAGTGCACTATGTGGTACAAAGGGCCCCTGCTTGACTTAGTGAAGAAAATGAAGCCACAGTAAGAGCTAGAGAAAGCGAAGGTTCGCATGTTGATTCAAAACAAAAAACAGATCGCCTCATTCATTGGCAGCATTTAGGCCTCATATGTACAGTTGTACATTAGTTTGGATGTCTTGGTGAGAACGCACCGAATCCCATCAGTCAGTTCCCTCATCAAAGGTAAACCTAAGAACCAAGTTTGAAAGGAGGTCAAAGAGTACTTGGAGTAGCTGAGACAGAATGCCACCAGGGAATACTTAGATTTGAATTCACAAAACACACAAAAGTTTAGCGGTGGTCCTGTCAAATTCAGAACAATGTTGCTCATGCTTTAGAACAATTTGGACACAGGTTCCAAGATAGTGTAATCGGATGCCATGGAGGCTAGAGTTCGCTTCTAGAAAGACATTGTTAAGCAGTTTGGGGACACCATCAAACAATACCAATCTTGGCACCAATATGTGACCAAGAAGCAACAACTGGAGGTTGTTGAACTAAACTTATCCCAAACTCTAGCATCATAGTGTTTTGTCTTTTTAGGATGTTGTTGAAACGTGTGCAACAAGAAATGCTTGTTGAGAATGCAACAAGATGATGGAGCTTAGTGGAAAGGAGTCGCCTTCACTAAGTGGGCCCGCAGGCTATTTTTGGTGCAAGTCTATT